>CAHIKZ030001964.1:282500-312500 GCA_903632075.3 Acanthosepion pharaonis | reverse complement strand
CATGTTCTCCTATGTGGAGTTCTTACTCAGAAGAGGTGTCTGCGAAGTGTCAAACCACATTTGAAGGTCTTTCTGATGTTATATAAACCACAGATCTTTTGTATTTTTCCGATAATCTATGCACATAGGGTAGACAGACCAAAGCTGTTTACTGAATGTTATCCTCTTGCACCCTTCTATCCTAGTTTGTTGGAGCTGCTGCCATATACCTAGGGTATTACTGCTTATACTGACTATTTCTTGATCATATGTCTCTGGGTCGATGTTACTTGATATATTTACTGGTCATGCAGCCTGATCTCCCCTTCTAGGAAAAAAAAAAAAACATCTTTTCGTGTTATGGTAAAATAAAAGATTATTTGATACTAGTAAATGACTATCTCTTTAGTAAGTGGAGGAAATCAGGCTGTTAATACATTATATTTTACTTCTTGAGTTTGTGTTTGATTTATTTATATATTTTTATTTTTAATGATTTAAGCAACAGAATTTTTTCTCAGCTGTGTCAACAGAATTTTATTTTAATCATTTCACCCCAAGGAAGGCAATAAAGTAGGTAAGATGCAAGGGTTACTGAGTGTGAGAATATACAAGAAAAAGAAAATATTAAGAAGAAAGGACAATAAAAGAACAGATATTAAGAAGATAACAGTTGACATTGAATTTATATTTTTGAAGATCATTGTTGACTGAAAGCAAGACGCTGGAAAGAGAGTTCCACAAGCAAGAAGTATGACAGAAGAAACTGTTAGCATAGAACTTACGGTTACATTTAGACATTTCAACTGTTACTTTATATATTTATATATTTGCTGGTCATGCAACCTGATATCAACTACTATTAAGGTGAGAGGACAATAAAAGAATAAGAAGACAGAAGATAACGACTGACATTAAATTTAAATCTTTGAAGATCAAAGGCAATAAAGCCACTGGGATGCAAGGGGTTACTGAGTGTTAGAGAATATGAGAAAAACTACTATTAAGGAGAGAAGGCAATAAAAGAACTGGAATTAAGAAGACAGAAGATAACAATTGACATTGCAGGGATATCTTTGAAGATCAAAGGCAATAAAGTCACTGGGATGCAAGGGATTACTGAGTGTTAGAGTATATGAAGGAAGCACATCTATTTGTAGATACTTGTATGGAATGCTTAAATGACCGTCAGTGACCATCTCTTCATATCTGTGCTCTTATCTGTTCAGAGCATAGTCTAGTAAGTGACTAAATAGAATAAGGCTCTCATTTTCTAATGAGACCTAAAATGGGATCCTTGTCAGACATGTATAATTCTGTGGTTGATATAGTTTCTCTGTTAGATTGGCATATTCAGAGGAATCAGAGCTCAGAAGATGGTTTCTAATGAATGAGAAGTGAAAGTCTCTATCAATATGGAGTAAAGCTGCTATGAGATTGACGTAGCATCTGTTGGACAATTATTCAATGTTCTGGTGTTGTGGAGGAAAACAAAAAATATATATCTATAGAATATATATCACTTAGCTCACCCATTTTTTGTTACTTTCTCTTGTCAGAGCTCATACAAAGAATTAAAATACTGTGCACTACGACTAAAAAGATGGCGGAATGAGGATAAAAAATTACACAAGCATTTGGAGAGCAATTGGCCATAGTTAAATATAATTGGTAGAAATATCCAACAAACTGATAAGGTCGGTAATAAACAAGAATAAAGGAAAGAAAAGAACAGGGTAAAAGTATTACTAAGCAAACAATATATGAAAGATAAAAGTAGGCAAAGCAACAGGAACAAGACAAAAACTTTCACAAATTAAGAATGGTGTTAACATACAAAAGGGATACAGACAAGAAATCAGAGTGTTCTGACTTCAAGACAAGAAAGAACAAGAATATGGTGGATGAGACTGAGAAGTGGCCAATCTTATTTATAGATACTTGTATGGAATGCTTAAATAATCAGTGCCCATCTCTTTATATCTGTACTTGTGTATGCTCAGAGCATAGTCTAGAAAGAGATTAAATAAATTAGAACTGTTATTTCATTCCTGTTGCATACCACATGAATTATAAAATCTTTCTGTGTTAGGGGAGTTGCTGGACATGTAAGATTTTGTGGACTGATATATATAGGGTTATTCCATACTGCTGGAATAGTTATGGTTGCTTTTCTGAGTCACTGTTTGCAAAATGGAACCATGATAATATATATATATATATATATATATATATATATATATATAGTTAAGTAATGAAAATCTTTTGTAATCCATATGGATAATCCGATGGGGGATGAAATCCAGAGAGCTCAATGTTAAATCAAAGCAATTAATTCAAGGAAAACAGGCAACTTTAAGGGTCCATTGGTTATAATTTATTTCCCCAGGAATTGCTTGTCTTTATTAAAATGTTTATCTATTAACTTTAAGAAATATTTTCATATATATATATATATATATATATATATAAATTCATTTTTTTACCCATGAAAGTGTCTGATGAGCTAGGAAAAAGAAATTCCCTGGGGAAATAAATTATAACCAATGGACCCTTAAAGTTGTCTGTTTTCATTGTGTGTGTATATATATATATATATACATATATATATATATAAGTTTGACTTTGGGGAAATAATTTTTTTTACTGAGATAGAATGGTTGTTTTTTTTCCAGAATCACTTGGTTGACTTTTATGTACTCCATTAGTCCTTGTGATCCCCAGATTGAAACTCCATTGAGCATATATGAGATATACTACAGATATTAAATTCTCTGCAGCAAGGCCTCTGATCAGGAGATTGATGGTTTTGAGGAGCCTGGGACCACCTTTTAGTTGCTGTTGTTCCCAGGTCCTCCCTGACCTGGAGTAGTAGCACCTGTTAGGGTATCAGCTAAGGGCAAATAGTGAAACAAAAAACACTATGAAAGTATAAAAATACATTTTAATAGCAAAAATACCAGCAATAAATTTTTATATAAAAAAAGACAATGTATGAACATTTATTTGTAGTTGAAGAGATACAATTGCATTCAAAATATATTTAGTTGGAGCCATAAAATTGTGTTCAAATTATTTAGATTTCAGCATTAAATAATGCATAGTAGTTGATATGCTGCTAAACAAAATCAATCAAACAACTCTTTCATGACATTAATCCATATATCCTACAATTTCTTAAATCAAACTGTATTCCCAAATGTAACTTTAAAACACCTATGATATAAAATGCACATATTATCACCTCTAGTAATCAAGGACACATGGTACAGTGGATAATACACTATTTACATTATTCAGAGTATTGTCCTCATCTTTGTTGCAATATTTATTACAATGTTTCGGCCATTGTACGCTCTGGCCTTCTTCAGGTGGTTGGAATGTCGAACTGAACCCTTTATTTTGCTCACTGGGGTAGACTGTTCTAGTTCCATGTGCCATGTCTAATGGTTGTCAGTTATCTTCCGTTAATTCACCTCTGCAAGTTCTCCATTGCCTTAACCAGGTATTGAACTCTTTCAAAATTTGGTCCTGCCACTAGATATAACTAACACCTTTATCCTTTAGGACGCATGGCACAGTTTTTTTTAAAAGGTGTTGGTTAGATCCAGGACAGGACCCAAAAGAGTGTGAGTTCACTACCTGGTTAAGGCAGGAGAACTTGCAGAATATATTTATGACAGGAGATAACTGATAAAATGACATCCATTAAAAATGGCATGGTTTAACTAGAAAATTTTTCTATTAAAAGTGAAATAAAGGGTTCAGTTCAACATTCCAACCACCTGAAGAAAAATTTCCCCATACAACGGCCAAAAACATAATAAATATGGCAAAAAGAAGAGAAAAAAAGTCCTAATAATGTAAATAATGAGAATCCTTTATCTGAAATTCTTGGGAGCAGAAGTGTTCGTTTTTGAAATTTTTTTTGATTTTCGAATGCAGTATATTTAATTTGTATATAGTATCAATGGGGCAGCTTGTGAATGGAACCCAAATATAAACACAGTATCCCTTTACATTTCATAATACAGCTTATACCTTGAGGGTGGTTTTATATAAATTATATCTACCCCAAAAGTAGCTCTATATAAAATTTTGTGTATATACAGATATAGGCAGTGACACTAGTTATGTAATGCTTACATGGATTTTTAAGTGGTGAAATTTGATTTCATGTAAAAATAATGTTTTTTACTTTCTGAAAATGAACAAAAATGTGATCACTACTTAGAAAAAATATATAAACGCTGGACTTTTTGATTTTTTGAATAATATCTTTACTGAGTATGAAACATCTGGTAAGTAATTCACAAACAATAGTGTTGCTGGGGTGATCAGTAACAAAAAACTGATGCCAGTTTAGGTCACGTAGCTGGGCTGAGGATGCCCCACCCAGGGCAGATGAGCTTACATAAAACAGCTGCATATCACCTAGGAACCTCTCGAGTGCTTTCTGAAATTTTTCATTTGTGGCAAGCACCTGAAAAACTTTCAGATTTTGGCATTTTGGATAATGGATAGTAGGAGGCACGGTGGAGTAATGGATAGCGGCTTGGATTGAGGAATTGGAGAGCCGAGTTCGAATTCCAGTCGAATCCATTACATTCACTTACATGCTAATACCCTTGGGAAAGGTATGAATCCAACTCTTCTGGCTTGAAGAGGCATGGTAGAGTAATGGATTGCGGCTTGGATTGAGGAATCGGAGAGCCGAGTTCGAATTCCAGTCGAATCCATTACATTCACTTACATGCTAATACCCTTGGGAAAGGTATGAATCCAACTCTTCTGGCTTGAAGAGGCATGGTAGAGTAATGGATTGCTTGGATTGAGGAATCGGAGAGCCGAGTTCGAATTCCAGTCGAATCCATTACATTTTTTTACATGCTAATACCCTTGGGAAATAGGTATGAATCCAACTCTTCTGGCTTGAAGAGGCATGGTAGAGTAATGGATTGATTGCTTGGATTGAGGAATCGAGAGCGAGTTAACAATTCCATTTCAGATCCATTACATTCACTTTACATGCTAATACCCTTGGGAAAGGTATGAATCAACTCTTCTGGCTTGAAGAGGCATGGTAAAAAATGGATTGCGATCGGATTGAAGAATCGGAGAGCGAGTTTAATTCAGTCGAATCCATTACATTCACTTTTCGTGCTAATACCCTTGGGAAGATGTGAATCCTCTTCTCCCTCCAGCTATGGGTAAATAGCAGGACAGACTGGGTTCTATAGCCTTGGATGGCAACTGGTCTTTTTTTAAAACTCTGAATTCAAAACCTGTGGAGGGTCATTTGGGGACCTTTTTCAAGTAGTGCACCAGGTCTCTTTATTTGTCTCTTCAAAAAGTGTGGCTGGTCCTGCATGAAACCTTCACCACTATAATCAAATCTCATGTGCTATACATGCGGGTTGGGAACCGCTTGTGAATTCCAAATTTCCATGAAACTCCAATATTGGAGCCGGCTCAACCCACCTCGGGTAAATGTCGTTACAGGTAAAGAGTAGTAAACCTGTATTAGTAAAAATGAAAATGAATTCAACAAATTTATTGTTTTTTTCACCTATTTAAATAATTTGGTACAATTTTAAGAAAATCTAATTAAACATTATTTTGACTTATTTAGATAATTCCGTGAATTTTTTCGACCTTATTAAAATGATTTGTAGCAATGCGAAATAGCAGATGACAACAAGGCTTATTATGAACGCTTTAAGTTTTCAAGATGAGGAATATGTTATTTATGTTTCTCATTTTTATGCTTGGATTACTAATGGGGTTTTTTGAAGAGGATATTTTCACATTCATTGAATATTAATGACTCCTCTCAAAGTCTGAGACAATCTTTTGCATGGTTATCAATATTTTATTTTTATCCTAAAATAAAACTTGAAGGACATGAAAAGTAGCTCATCATAACTTTTTAAAAATTAAGCTTATGTACTAACAAGTTGGCCGTTAACAAAATAATGCATCATTGCACTGGAGATGGTTGTATCATTCATGCTTTGTGCACATAACCGAATAAGATTAGTTTTCTGGCTTGTTGTTTATCAAGTGGTTCATATGGTTGAATTACACATAACTGTGTGGGAAAAGTAACTCCAGATGGTGCACAGCAGGGTCACCTAGTTTTGCCTATGCAGAAATTGTCTGATCTTGCTTAGAGAAATTGTGAAGAGGCACTTGACAAAAACCGAGATTTTTGGTTGAAAAAAATTCAAGGAGGAATTGGTTTGTAGTTTTATCACTGTTTCACAAACAGAGAAAAGTAAGAGGTTTCAGCTTATGTACTCTCCTTCTTCAGAAGCCTGGAATATATAGTGGCTGGAAAAAAAATATTCCAACATAAATTATCAAGTTTCTTTGGTGACTGGGCCAAAATTGTTCCATCTTGAATGCCAATGTTTGCTACATCTGTGATTTACTGAGATTTTACTGAATTCCCTTAATTTGAAAAAAATTCAAATCTTGTAAAGAATGGAGGTCTGAGAAAGATAGAGTTTTAGGAGAATAAAAATATGAATTTGCCTGAAAGATGGCAGAAGATTATGGAAAAAAGTGCGATATATTTAATTCCAAAAATAAAAAGATGTCTGGTAGCTTTGCTTAATAAACTAGCCAAATCCATATTCTATGAGTAGAGAAAGGTAAATTGTCATAGAAATTTTCTTATCTTGTTAAAATTTATGTATAAATAATATTTTTAGCGTAGGCTAATATGGGACTAAGCATAAACTGCAAGAAGACAGAATGCACGGTCATCAGCAAAAAGACGAGCTTGAAATCTGATTTGCAGGTCAGGGACTCTAAAATCAAGCAGGTGTGAAAGTTTAAATACCTGGGAAGTGTTTTGACAGAGGATAGTAAGTGCAACACTGAGATCTGTAGGTGTATTGGGATGGCCAAGGACATATTCAAAAAGTTGGTCAGAGGATTTCTTTGGTGTTTTAGTGAAACACACCTATTCTATAGTTAATAGACTCTCCTACCTATAATAAATAGGAGTAGTAAGAGTAACAAGTCATTCGGTCAGTGAGTGGGTCAGTCAGTCGATGTCAGTTGACAGTTAGTTGAATACTAAAGTATCAGCAACCACAACTAGATTACTCTGCATAATGCTTATTATATCAAGTTCCTAATGTTTTGTACGTCAAAACTATTTTAGGACCAACTTAGTACCAATACAAGCCTGCACTGCGAAATCACTCCACAACATTTGGTAACAAAGAAAAAAGTATTGAGCTGTTATGTGACACCTGTCCTCCTTTACAGCAGCAAATGTTGGATGGTTTCTTCAAAGATAAAGAAGAGACTCAAGGTGAAGGGGTTGCGGTTCTACAGAAGGATACTGAGGATATCATGGACCAAGCATGTAAGCAACAATGAGGTCTTGGAGAGGATGAAAAAAAGAAGGAGTCTTATAATTAACATCAGGAAGAGGCAGCTGAAGTTTCTGGGACATGTAATGAGAAAGGAGGGCCTGGAAAATATGGTACTCACAGAAAGAGAGACAAGGGAAAGGAATGCATGATATACCTTGTGGGCTTAAGCAAGTGGATGACAGAACGTAGTCTGGGGAGGTGGCAGAGAGATTAAACTTATTGAGAGCCACAAGGGATAGGGGGAAATGGAGAGCCATGATCATCTACATCCTGAAAGGACACAACACATAAAAAGAAAGAAATGGAATACTATGATGTCACTATGGGTTGACTCAGATAATGTGTGAGCTATGGAAGAAAGGTTTATCCCCCACCAGTTTGGATTGAATTATGGACAAATGTGCATGATTATAACTTAACACATCAAGAAGTTGGAATTTCTGAAAATAAAAATAAATGAAGAAAACTAAAATTTGTTCTCAGAGTTCTATATCACTAAATCAAACACAATTATATATACATTTTTCCCACACAGAGAAATTATAACACATGTCTATATAACAAGCAAGGTGAAAAGAAAACAAAAAGATGGGGTCTTACATATAATATGGAGAGTCTTCTGTGTTTCTGGAGAAGACAAATTTAGGATTCCAGAATTGAGCAGGACAGATTTATCTGCTATGTCCCTGAAAATATGCATATTCTGCAAACAGGGAGAACTGGTGAAATAGACACCTGTTTTAGATCCTGACATGACAACTGATTACTGGAGTTTTTTTCTAAATCTAGAGAAGATATACTGTGAAAGGGAAACAGTGCCATCTTCAGTGACAAGTAATTGCATGTACAATAGAAAACAATTTATCATCAGCCCATCTGTCTGTTAAAAAAAAAAACTTTTTTTTCCTTCTTTTCTGAATGAGGTTCTACTTTTGTCACTTTTTATTTTTTTGTAAATAACTCCAAAGTCCCCACCAAAGGGATATAATTAATCCTTTTCTATCCCTAGGCAGTTTTCAAAAAAAAAATCTATTTTCTAAAGTTGTAGACACCAATTTCCCTTTTTTTAAAATATAGCTCCATAGATCTGACCAATGGAGAAAAATTTGAATATTTTCTGGCATTTATTACATAAATGAAATTTAATATACACCTTCTTTTTGTTGTCACAATTTTCAATTGACATGAAGAGGAGTGACTATCTGTTGAAATTTGTGCTGATCTATGAATTTTTGAAAGTTTTTGTTCACTTGTCATCAGGTTCCATTTTTATGTACAGCTTTCTGGCGTTCTTTCCAAACAAAACCACTTTGGGAAGTGGAAAAATAAAGATTTGGCTGACCACATATGGAGATCTAAGGGAGATCACCTGCACTCAACTGGATCCATGTGGAGATCATAGACCTAGTGCCAACACCATTGGAAAATTTTTAAACTAAGGAACCAGATCACATATGCTTTTTTACCAGTGTTAAAGATCCATCCTTACTTTTCAACCAAGCATAGAAATGAATACAATTTTTTTTACCAGTAATAAAAAACTCAATTCAGAAAAGTGATAATAACAAACTGGAAAATTGCAATATGAGCTCTGGTAAAAACATGAAATTATAATTTTTAAAAAATTGCAATATGATTCACTGGTAAAAAATTTGTTACTGAAGACATTAGGTTTATAATACCTAGAAATTGTTACATGGCACATGGATCAGTGGATAAAGGCATTAGTTAGAACCCATGACATAACCCAAAGAGTGAGTTCAATATCCATATATAATATTTTGAATGATTCCAGTCCAATTTCTCTGTCAAACATCCCATGCTTGGGTGTAGAGTCTCTGACTGATGCCAAAATTTGTCAAACTTCTCAGTCCCAAGAGAAGCAATCAGAATCTATGTTCACACTGATGAGCTGTGAAACAGGCTGTCTGTTGATATATATATATATATATATATATATAAATTTGACACCATAGAACATATACACAGACTTAAAAAATGCAGAAAAGCATTCTTCTTTCTTAAAAGATCCCTTTCAACCAATAAATCATCAGATAAATATGTTGGTAAATATTAATTGACCAACAAAACACAGTAATTTCCACTGTGAGAAAATATGAGAAGGAGAAAGAAGGAACCATGACTAAAACAGAAATTTATTAATAAAAAAAAGTGAGGAATACAAGCAACAAGGCAAAAGGTTTTAACCAGATCTGATAAATTGGTCTCATTCTACTGTCATACCTCTTAAAAGATAAGAGAGAGTTAAGCAAATGGTTTTTACTCTCTACAGAGACTGTTGATGTAACAATATAAAAAGAGTGAGTGATTCAGAAAGAAACAAATGTTTAGTGGACCTACATCTACACAAAACAGTGAACAAATATATATTCTATTTCTGACGTTTTATTGTTATATATATATATATATATATATATATATATATTCTGTTTCCAACCCAAACTCAGTCCATACCAGGATTGATAAGACAGACAAAACAACCTATATTTTCATCTATCAAAATAAGTTTAATCCCCATATGAGGTGATTTTGCATTTTATTGTGTATTAATTATTTGTTCTGTAATAATAAATATATTGAGCTCTTTTTGTGGATTAGTTTTAATATTTTATATTACTAGGATCTGTTTTCATTACATATGAATGGATTGTTCATTGTTTTAAATATATATGATTAGAATATACAAACACACACACACACACACACACACACATTTATATATATATATATATATATAACAAAAATATAAACATTTCTTAAAAACCCTCAAATTTTTGATTTGAATAATAATCAAATCCTCTTTATGGATAAAAAAAACATTTATGTAAAATATGTGATTCAGGTTTTGCCTCCTTAACCAACTTTTCCCTTACAATCCATTTAGGTTCAACCTAACCTAGGATTGTCTGCAGCTTAGGTTTATCTATATCTATATCTATATATATATATATATATATATATATATATATATATATATATTTTTCAATTAAAATACTAGCAATAATTTTAATTTATAAATTCATACGAATCATTTTACAAAAAAAAAATTTGCAGAGGTTAATGATTGTTTGTGAAAATGTAATCCTCTTTATTTAAAAATATTAACCTCCATATAAACCTGATGTTTTCTTTTTATTTCTTACAAAGAATATATATATATATTATACAAAATATCCTAAAAATTCTTCTTCCTTTTAAATAACATTCTGTCAGGTTGATATTGGTCAAAACAAAATAAACTAAAAATAATTTTATATATATATAACATATATATAAATATATATATATATATATATATATATACATACGTATATACAGATATATATATATTTTTCTTGAAATAAATTTATTTTAGTATTTCAAAATGTTTTTTGAATTATTTGTTAAATATATCTATAAAAAAATGTTATTTTTTATTTTTATGAATAAATTAGATGACAATTTATCCATCGTTTTACCCTGTATTCCATTAAAAATAATTAATAAATTTAAATAAACAATTTATTGGGTTCATTATTTTTGATGTCATTTGTCCAGAACAATTCAAATGTTTATGCTTGCAAAATTATGTTTTTATTAAAATTCATTTGGGATTGTTTTTAAAACAATAAAGAGTTCAAGCCGGGGTGGGTGTCTATTAAAAATAAAAGGTACTTTTGTCATTTATCAAAACTTTCCATGTTCATGGAGCTCTTTCCCCCGCTGTTTAAGGGTTAACATGAGAGAAATGAAGATCCCATTATTAAACAGTTAAGTGTGGTGGCATACGGTTAAAGAAAAATTACCTGTAATTTAGCCAGGGCTGAAATTGTCAGATTACTGATGATTGATCAATTTCATGGCTGATAGCATTTTTACCAAGGTCAATTTAAGAAATTTGCCCTGCTAAATTAACAATTATTTACAAATGAATGAATTCCTGTTCAGCATTTGAAAGTGAATTTAAGAAATTTATATCCGTCTCAAATTTGTGGATTTGTACACAGATATTATGTAAAACAGAATACATGAAATATTTTTTATTTCTTTGTTGACATTTCATTTTTCTTTATTCTCAAACAACAGAAAAAATTTTAAAAATAAAAAAAAGAAAAAATTTCATTGGTGTGGAAAAATAAATCTGTCACTAATTCTGTTTTTTTTTTTTTTAAAAGTTCATCTTATACAAGGCCCTGGGGCCACTCAAATGTAGAACATATTAAGGAAACATTATATGACTAGGAGGGGAAGATTATGGTTAACTTTAGACTTGAACAGGTTGAGAGTGTAGTGATCAGGGAAACATCCTCGTGGGTATCTGTTCCACAGAGTCTGCGGGAAGAAGCTGTTTGAGTGGAACTTATTTTTGCTGATGGAATTTTTTTTTTTAAGCATTACACCCCGAGCAAGGCGTGAAGCCACTAGGATGCAGGGGGTTGCAGAAGATTTGGAGCAAGAGCAGATAGGAGTGATAGAAGAAAGAATGAGGAAAGGGATAGTGGATAGATCAAGGTAACTGGAGATGTCGATTGACATTACATTTGAATAGTTGGAGATTATAGCTCTCAGGGAAACAGTAATTGGAAAGGGTGTTCCACAGGCGGGAGGTGCGAGGTATAAAGCTATTGGAGTAGAAAAGACGGCTACATTTAAAAGTTTCTACAGTGTAAGGGTGGGAGCGGGATGCCAGCCTCGTAGGGCGCTTGAATTCATGGAGTCTGGGAACCAGTGAAAGCAGCTCATCGGAGCAATTACCATGAAAGTATTTGTAGAAAAGACAGAGAGAGGCGACGGCGCGTCTGTGAGAGAGTGACTGTAGACGAGACGCCAGATCAGGGCCAATTATATTACATATCCGTCTCTGGATCTTGTCAAGAACTCCGAGGTAAACAGAAGGTGCCCCAGACCATATATGGCAGCAATACTCCATGCAAGGGCGAATGGTTGATTTGTAGATTTGAAGTATCGATTACAGGGAGAAAAATTTCCTGGCGCGGCACAGAGAGCCAACTTTCCTCGCGGTGGAAGAAGCAATTGACTCAATGTATTTGTTCCATCTCAGGTCAGCAGTCAACGTGAGACCGAGCAGACGCAGAGAGTTGCTCTCAAGAAGTTGACTATCAGACATTCTAATGGGGGGCAGGGAAGGATCTCTATGGTGATTAATAGAGAATAGTTTAGTTTTTGAGGCGTTAAAGTTGACCAGCCAATTCTTGCCCCAATTAACAAGCAACTGGACGTCCATTTCAAGATTTTCATCATAGAATTTGTTTTGGTCCAACAAATGCTTCATTTGTTTTGAAAGGGAGTAAATTTCATTCTTCTGCAAATTGCCTAAGGAATCTTTTACATCGTCAAAAAGATTTTTTAATAAATATTCTAGCATGACTTATTTACCACAGATAAATGAAATAATAAAAAATAAATTATAAAATAATATTTTATTTTATTACATAAAAAAACTTAATTGGAAAATGAATTTTAAACATTGAATTATTATTATAGCATTTGTTTTAGTTCTATAAAAAACAAATTTAAACTCCTCTTATTATAAATGCTTATCAGCATGTAAATAAATATGTCCCCATTTAAAAATGTTTTTTCATGTATGATATGAATGGTTAAATATACCCTTTGACGGGTTAAAAAAATGAAACAGTCTACTGAATCTCAAAAATATTATGCAAATTTGAAAAGCAATAGCAATAAGACATCTCAAAGCATTTGATAGGGTTTGGCATGCCAAAATTTTCATTTAGAGAAGGGAAATGGCATTAAAAGTCGATTATATAAATCTAATAAATCATTCCTGTTAAACTGAAAAATGTTAAAAAAGTCTGGTTGATTCTCCTCCAATCAAGATTGGGATCCCATATATTTTGTTCCTTTATAAAAAATCCTATTAACCCCTGTATTCCTTTATCTGCATAAATGAGCTTTTTTTTTTAAATTCCTTGTTGGCAATCTATTTTAAATTTCAAAATTCCTGCCTCAAAAACAAAAAATGTTCAATGTTCACCTTTAATGAAAAATCAAAGGACCTCCAATTTTTTTGTGAACTGATTTTTTGAATTTTTCTGATCAACTTCAATGCTTTGAAGAAAAAACTTTTTCTATTAAAAATTACAAATAATTTTTCTTTCTTTGAATTTTTCCATTAAATGTCTAAATTTTATAACTTTTTTCAAGAGCAAAAAATATTTGCTTGGTCTCACATTTAAAAAATTGAAAAGAGATGGAATAAATAATTAAAGTCAATTTTGTTCTTCCAATGTGAGAAAATTTGATTTTTCATTAATAAAAGTTTTTTCTCCGAGTCAGATCCTAAAAGATATACAAATCATTTGAATTGGACACCTTGAGATGTATTGCTTTGATATAATGTAATGGTGCTTATTCTGTTCATTGTTTACATGTTCAACTTGATTAGGCTCATCTTTGATATGCAAATATTTCTGGTCCTGCACCTTAATTCTAATCTACAGTCACTTTCTCAATATAATTTTTTCCTCCCTCTGTCTGTTCTATTCAAATACTTTCATGGAATTTTAAAAATCATGAATTCTTTTTTTGCAAATTCCCAGATTTTAAATGAACTTTTTGAATGACTCTAATAGATTTATTTGGCATTAAACTCACCCCTTCAACAAATTGAAACTTCTAAATGTAGCCGTTTTTTTCTTTTCCTAATAGCTTTCATGTCTCGCACCTCTATAACTGGAACTCCCTTTTTGTCCTCCTGTTTTCCTGTGAGCTATAATTTCAGCTTTTCAATCCATAATGTCAATCGACATCTCCAAATGCTATATAATATTTATAAACCCTCATCCTTTTTTTCTATCATTCCTATCTTTAAATTTTATAAATTTTCTGTAACCCCTTGCATCCTAGTGGTTTTTTTTTGCTTGGGGAAAAATGCTTAAAAAAAAAAAAAAAACAAACAAAAAAATATTCTTCAACTCAAAATTAAAATTGACCTGAAATCAACCATTATAACAATGCTTATCATTATTTTTGTAAATAATTTTCTCCTCCATTTCATTTGCATACCTTTTTACTATATTCTTATTTATCATAAATAATCCAAAAAAAATCCCAAATGATAAAAAATTGATCAATAATTATTTATAAAAAAGTATTTAAATTAAATCATGCAATTTCAAATAAAAAATATATAATAAAAAATCCATTTTAAATAAAAATTTTTTTTAAAAAAAATATATTTTTTTTTTGTCTATTTGTTTTTTTTTTATCGCCATTGACCAAATTTCAATTAAATTTTCCCTTAAAAAAATTTGATATTCTTCCTTCAATTTTGTCATTATAAAAATGATGAAATTGGGTAACTAAACTATAAAAAAAGATAAAAAAACAATTATGAAAATTTAAAAAATATCTAAAGATTTCAAAATAAACAAAAGAAAATTTTTTTCAATTCTTTTATTTATGAATTATTTGTTTCTTCCTTGTGTCATAATTTGATAGTCTTTATGGAATCCATTTAAAAAACTCAAGACATTTTATATAATCTAATAATGTTCATATAAATTCAGGAACATTATATCATTATTTCTTTTATCAGTATTTACATGTAAATAAAAAAAAAAGATTAGGATTTTTGTATTTTGCAAAATTGTTTGAAATAAATCTTATTTTTTAAAATAAAAATAACAAAACAAAAATTGATCAAAATTTTTTTAAAACATTGACGGTTAACTTCTTTTAATTCATTTGAATGATATAAATCACCCCCCCGACATTTTAATTTCAAAATATTTTAAGGCTGGTTTAGATTAACGTGGGATCTATTTAAATCTGTTAATTTCAATTATTCTTCAAAATGTTATTTTTCCCCATATATCATTTAAATTCAGGGGGTTAAAGACAGAATATTTATAATTTTTTTTCTTTTTTAACTTTTTGATTTCATTTCCTTCCTATTTCAAAAAGGCATGCTTCAACAAATTTGTAAATCATTTCTACAATCAGGCAATGATCTGCTGAACTCTTTGCTTCTCTTGAGTAAACAAAGTATTTATTTATATGTATGGAATAGTCCTGTTAATTAACGGCATTTAATTAAATAAAATTCAAAAAAAACCAGAAAAAAACTTGGTTTTAAGTCCATTTTTGAAGATTTTAAAGAATTATTATATCAATTTCTCATATTTTTATATTAAAATGTTAGTAATTTTAAATTTATTTTTTTTTTTTCAAATGAATTTTCGAATCTCAAAAGATTTATTTTTTTTTTTGATTTTCAAATTTAAAAAGTCTTTTTTCTGAATTTAAGATTATTTCATAAAATTTTACATTTTAAAAAATGTAAATTTTTATTCTTCTTATTTTCATATTTTAAATTAATTTTAAATTCTTTTTAAAAAAAAAAAATTTTTTTTATTTTTGAAATTAAAAATAAATTAATTTTAATTTGAAACCTTTTTAATAATGCAAATTTTTCTACATGTAAAAAATAAAATATAAAACATAAAAAATAAAATTTAAAAAAAATCAAAATTTGTTTTATTTTTAATTGGATTGTACTTAATTTGAAAATTTTTTTAAAAATTAAATTCCTCTTTCTCACTAAATTTATTTTGATTTTCTATTTTTTTCTCTGTTTAAAAATACATTAGATAAATTTAAATATATTCAAAAAAATGAAATTAGAAAATCATGATGTTTTTTTTTTAATATTTTTATTTAAATATTCAAAAAAATGTATTTTTAATTTTTGGTTTAAAAAAAAAAAAAAAAAATTTTCTAACCTTCATCGTTTTTCTGAAAAAATTTTTCAACTAATATTCAAAAATCAATTTTTATTCTTTGAATTTTGAGAATCAATTCTTAATATAATATATATTTATATATATATCATTTCATGATATGTTAGGGAGTTCCTTTTCCATTATTATGATTCTATTTGTAATTTTTATTCTTTATAAATAAAAAATTTTCATTTTTGCAAAAAGAAACAACAATTCTTTGATTCTGATGGCAAATATATATATATATATTAATATAAATATTATATATATATATAAATATATGTAACATCAAAATTGTCCAAATCATGTTAACAAAAGATAATTGTTCATCCCACAAAATATTTAATATCTAAAAAAAAAGCACTAAACTAATTGAGTTTTTTTTTTTCCAGGTTTTCAGATAAGACGTTTAGCCATCTTGACACCATTTTTCGTAAAGAATCACTGAAAAACCACTTTTTGAGTTATTCAGCTAGAAAGAGAACAGGTTAAAATCATTTTTTGTGTCAAACCCCACTGTCTTCCCAAACTGAGCAATGGTGAGAGGAAAAAAAATCATTCAGGCCTTCAATAATGGTACCAAAATTCATACTCTGGTTTCCATTTTCAAAGTCCATTCAAGAACTATCAAGAGACTGGTGAATATGTTTAAAAAAGAGGGAACAGTAGAAAGGAAAACTGGATCAGGAGGTCACAATAGCAAGAGGGATCATCATTTTAACTTAGAGCTAAAGAGATCAATTACAAAAGATCCACCTCAATCCATAAGATGTTTTGCACATGAGAGAAGAGTTTCAGCTATGATAGTCCAAAGAGCAGTGAAAGAAGACTTGAAAATTAAATTGTATGTGAAATCTTTGAGATGTTCTTGTTACTCCAGGACAGAAAGAAAGTTAGAAGGTTAGAGAGAGCAAAGATCATCTTGAATAAGTTGGAAAATGATCCTGGAATAATATATATATCTTTGAACTTTATGTCAATCCTTCATGAGCTTCTGATCCTTAGCTATGATTAATTAATGATGAACATGTCATTTTTGTTTATGATTGATTTCGTCACAATTCTTCTGTTAAGCTTGGAGAGTAATTATACATTCTTATTGCTCAAAGAAGAGTCCAATAGTGCTATAAAAGCCGTTGAGAATTCCAGTAAGTTAGCTTTAATCATTTCTAAGATACAGCAGTTCAGAACTTTATCTAATAATTGGAAAATTTTGGTGTTATACCCAGTATACACATATGTTCTTGTCTGACTCTGATGAATAACAAAGTTGAGAAGATTTTTTTTATTGATAAGAAATATATATCATTTCACTGTAAGCAAGGCAATAAAGACACTAACATGCAAGGGGTTACTGAATATTAGAGAATATGAGAGAAACTACTATTAAGATGAGAAGATAATAAAAAAAGAGTTCAATAGTGTTATAAATAACCTCTGAGAATTCCAGTAAGATATCTTTAATCATTTCTAAGATACAACGGTTTAGAGCTTAATCTAACAATTGAACAATTTTGCTGTTATACCCCATATTTTTATTTACACTGTTTATATTTGAACTGTTCTCCTCACCTTTGTTGTTATTATCACAATGTTTCAGCCTTTGTGCCCTCTGCCAGGTGTATTTTAAGTAATGAGTTCAGTTCAGAACTTCCTGTAGGTTACCAAGATTGATATACACCTGATGAAGACTGAAGAATACACCATCTGAAACACTGTGATAATAACAACTAAGTTAAGGACAATAGGCTGAAATAATGTGTAAATTTCTCTTCATTAGTTTGTAACACATTATTTATCATCTCTCAGTTGCGTCTCTCTTCTTGGGCAGAGTATGAAATAAAATTCCATCAACAGACAGAGTTGCAACTGAGGAAAATCATACTGAGAGGTGCCCAGACCTGAGGAACAGCTGCTTGAGGCCATGTCTTCTCATTGCACCATTGAGAAGGACTGGTGCTTGCACCAAGATTTTTGCAACTTTGGTTGTTTTGGGGGCTTTTATTTTTTTTTGTTCCCTAGCATCAATATGGTATGCACTCAGGCTCCCCACATTAAAACCAACCTTGTTTCACAAATTAGAAAAAAAGGAACTGTTTTTGCAGACATATGTTTAGGCATAGCATTCACAGAGCCCAACTATAAGTTACATTACAATTTTGTTGAATGGACCTCAGTTACAATTTCTTGGAGAATATACATTATTTGGCAGGATCAACAGTCTGGACATGCCCCGTACACAAAAACCCTTGGTCATCATTAGTTGTGACTTCATGCTAGCACAACCACCAACAGCTTCCAAATAGTTCCGTCTATGCAATTTCAATCACAAGGCGTGGGTCAACAAATAATATGGCTCACAGGCTCTTTCCAAAGGTCCTGCATGCTAAGATTTCATCCCCTTCCCCAGATTGATGACATCAAGAAGTTACCCTTGTGACAAATTGACTGTCATGAGATTTGAACCTGGGTCTAATGGTCAGAAAGTAAACATTCTAACCACTCAGCCATGTTAGCCAGTCCCTGTTGCAGATGCCTGCTCAGGCATGTTTGTGTTTGTTCAACACCCACAAAGTTCACCTCTGGTTTATACTGCAACTATGCTGAGCAGATGTTAGTTACAGTTTATGGGAGAGAGCACATTATTTGGCATGATCAATAGTCTGAATAAGGCCAGCTCATAAACCCTTGGTCACTTTACAATATAAGAAAGGCATTAATTGCAGCAATGCTTGGCCTGACTATTCCTTTGAAAGGATTCACTACAAGCCATCTTTGAAAACCATCTTGCTGGCATATCCTTGAGGAGATGCTGAGAGTGTTAGACTGGAGCTTTGCAATCCTAACTCACCTAAAGCGTCTACTTATGTGAACATTATTCCTTGAAAGGAATCAGCAGTATCTTTTGGGAAATAAGTGTTATAACAGATAATAGAAAATGTGATACCAAAATTTAAAGGTATATTAGAAAAGGCTGCTGAACTGCTATGTAATATCTAATCTCCTATATGGCACTGAATGCTGGACAATCTCCTCATGCCTCTCATAAACTAAGCAAAGTATTAAGAGATAGGAAAATGTCATTAGAAACAAAGAAAAGAGTGCTGAACTGCTATGTAATATCTAATCTCCTATATGGCAGTGAATGCTGGACAATCTCCTCATGCCTTTCATAAACTAAGTAAAGTATTAAGAGATAGGAAAATGTCGTTAGAAACAAAGAAAAGAGTGCTGAACTGCTATGTAATATCTAATCTTCTATATAGCAGTGAATGCTGGACAATTTCCTCATGCCTTTCATAAACTAAGCAAAGTATTAAGAGATAGAAAAATGTTGTTAGAAACAAAGAAAAGACTGCTGAACTGCTATCTAATCTCCTATATGGCAGTGAATGCTGGACAATTTCCTCATGCCTTTCATAAACCAAGCAAAGTATTAAGAGATAGAAAATTGTTGTTAGAAACAAAGAAAAGAGTGCTGAACTGCTATGTAATATCTAATCTTCTATATGGCAGTGAATGCTAGCTAATTATCTCACAGATGAAGAGGAGACTTGGAGCAACAGAAATGTGGTTCTATCAAAGGATACTAAGAAAAGCATAGATGGAACCTGTGAGCAATGAATAAGTTTAATGGGAATGAAAACAAAAAGGAGACTTAGAATCAAAAAGAGAGAGTTAAAATTTCTAGGACACATAATGAGGAAAGAAGGTTTGGAGAATTTAACACTCACAAGACATAGTGAAGGCACAGACAGAGGAAAGCAGCAAGTAAATAACCTGAAGAGTTTGTGAATGGTTGAAGTGGATGCGAAAGTGACTCATTGAATGAAAGAAGAAAAGAAAACGTTTCAGATGTTGCACCCTTTGATCTTTTTCAGGTGTCTGTTATATTTGTGGAAGAAAGACTGGAGGGTCCAACAGCTGAATCATTATCGCTATAAAAAACAAAATGGGGGCACAATTTCGGATAAACAAGTATCTGTAGCAATCTAATTTCAGGTTGGGTGCTTAAAATTTAATATAATACATTCAAGTTCCAGGTGGGCGTCCCTGCAGGCAATAGCTCACTATAGATAGGGCTCAGATCATTACCTTGTGAGCCAGCCAGAAACTGGGAAATACTGAAGAGGTGTTTTTTGTCTTTAGTCTATGTACGCGTTGGCTCTGACTGAAGGGACATGGCTTTTTAAAAAATGACTAGCCAAAATTTCCTGCCCTCTGACAATCAGTTTGGTGGGATCCTGTAAATGCTTTATGTTCCATTCAGCCACAAGAGACTCCACCACCAAAAAGATCAAAGCTAAGTTCACTTGATTGATTGATTTGTTTTTCATGGCTTATCAACCCTTTGCAGGTTATTTAAAGCCAGAAAGTATTTTTAGATAGTAAGAATTTTTTTTAGGTAATAATAGTTTTTGGTGATACATGTTTCACTAATTAACCCATATCTGGAGGGAGAAGTAGTGGATTTCTACCTTTCTCATTGGTATTTGTGCATTAGGTAACTATCAGGCTCGACATTGCTTAATTTTGGTTATCATACAGGTACCAGTGTTTCAACTGTTAATTCAGTAATGTGACTTTTGTGACAATGCTGAAAGAAATGCGTATATGAATGCCATAATAAAAAGCAAATGCTATTCCCACTTGCAGCAGAATGCCCAACTCTATGAGAGTAGAATTTCAGTCAATGAGTTTTCATCAACTGATTTGTCCCTGTGAATTGTACCCACTTGCCAGAAGATTGCGAACCATAGTTATAGAACCTAGTCTGTCCTGTTATTTAACCTGAAGATGGGTTACTCAGCATAAAGATACATTAGATGACATTACAATAGTGCAGTCTTTGCTTTTTCTTCTCTTCAATTAATAATATTTGTATCTCATAAACATCTGATTCAGGATTTAGACCAAGTTACTTCTTTCCCACAGACAAAACATTGGTAGATTCTTGCAATTCTTATGGCAGAAGTTCAGACAAGCTACAATGCTTAGTTCCTTCCATCTGGACTTTCACAGCTAGGAACCGCCATGCCACATACAAGTCAACTCATTCAGATTCCCTTTGTATTTCATTGTTAATGAGGAAGTCCCACTCAGACATCTTCTTCCCAAGAACTGTTATATTGTGGTACAGATCCCCAAACTATGATTTTAACCTTTTCATATAGGAAACCATTATCTATTCTACATATCCTCATAATGTTTACCTCTTACTGCTTCCTTGTACTTCCTTGCCACAGTCTAATTCAGTAACTCTCTAACTTGATGGGCATTGTATTGAGTTAAGAATAGCAATAAAAAAAACACATCACATTTTTTCAACAAAATACTTTGTGTCATGCACTGGCACATTTTTGTTTTTAAGCCCATGTGTGTTGATACTTTTAGGCAAATGCATTTAACACAACTATCATTTTTTAAAAAAATATTTTATTCAAAATATTTAGGCCATGACATCAATAATAAGAATCAGCAGATCTAACATCATCGTCACAAGTATTACTATGGGAATTTTTAATTATTAATGAAAATATAAGAGTAATCAAGCAAAGAATAAAACAAAAACATGGCTAAAGAAATGACCAATCACTGCCTCTGTAAAGGTCACATGACACTGGTAATATTAGTGTGAAATTCAATGTTCCATTCCCTTCTTTTTATTTCTATTACAGTTTCATGAAGTGAGTCTTCTCCCTTCACTACTAAGCCTTGAAACTGGCATCAGGTTATGGAAAAACAAGGCCAGTGAGCTTGATAGACATTATTAATATTTAAAGAAGATAGCTGTGAACTTAAGGACACTTTTCTTCAACAAATTGTGTTAACAAGGTACTAAGATATATTTTTTTCTCAGCTAAGTCCTCAGATGCACATTGTCTACAACTGTTCTTTCCCCCCTTTATTTCTCTTTTTTTATTTGGATATTACATATAGTTAATTGTTTTTGTTTCTTTCTCTTCAAAAAGTTATCACCCAGTCCATTTGAGCATCTGTGGTTTAACCCTCCATAAACTCGGGATTGTATTCTGGCGTATTTTCATGGATATCGCCATCATATTTCTACAGTACAGTCTCTATCTTCTCTAATGATAAATGGCAACTCTAATACGGATTTGATGGTTTTTTTGTTATCATACCAGTATGGTCTCTGCACTTTCCTCTCTTCACTGAAATAATAGCTATAATGACAGTAAAATCAATAATAAAAACACCGTTATTAAAAATAAAACCAATAATGATAATTTTCTGAGAATATTTATCTTCGTAATTATGCTAATTTTCTAGAGAAACGGAAATATCGAAAGAATTTTGGTTTGGTTGGCACCAGTTCAATGATTTCTTGTGAATGACAGTTTGAATAATAAAACACGTCTTTTTGTCAGGTTGATGGACAAAGTGGGAAAGCATGGTTTCTTTTTTAGCTTTCAGTACATTTTTTTCCTTATCCAAAACAAAACAAAAAAAAAAAACGTTTACAAAAAAAAAAAAAAGAAAAAAAAAACGTTTATGTCACCCTGTTTACCCTGCAGCTAGAAAAATATGGCTGACGGGCGTCGTGCATTTTTGTTTCTATTTTTTTATCTGCCCTGAAGGGAAGAAGTCATTAAGTTCAATTTACATCTTGTCTTAGCCTTTTTTTCTGTTTTCATTTCAAAAAACTAAAATAAAGAAATAAAAATCATATTTTTTTCCCTGTGTGTGCATGAAAAATGGTTGTGTGCAAGCGTCAGTGCATGTATAAATTAAAATACGATAATTTGTCTCTACATATGAGAAACAATGGCTGTGCTGTGGGTCTGTAAACGAAATTGAAATAGTTTCTAAATGTGTTCGCCTGAGTGATTAGTGTTTATTTTGCAAATGTCTTTGTTATGTCAAATCCAAATATTCTATTGATTCTGTTTCTCTGAGCTTACCATGGAATTCCTTATTCAACAAATCTGGTCTTCATACATAGAATTAAACTTCTTCCTTGTAAACTGAAAAGGAAAAGGCATGGGTCTTTTAATATTACAATAAAATAAATATTGTATCTACTTACTTATAAGATGCTATTATGGAATCACTTTTATGATTGGGTAAATATTTAGCTACTATTATGTTGCAAGAATCAACACTTCAGGGAGTAAATATTTATGGGCACCTGGAAAATTTATCCCACAAACAATATTGGTAGACTCAATGCAAGTCCAGGTAAAAAATGAGTAACACAAAACAATATAAAACAAACGACAATGTATGTATTAACAAAGGAATTACATGTGATGAAAAAACATGAAACTAGCTATAATAAGAATGTACTTGTGTGTGGGTGTACATACTAAGCTTGTGTACAGGAATACAAAAGAGAGAAAGCCTTGAAAACATGGGGGACACTTTACCCATGTGTGACAACATCTTATAGCCAAAGCTAAAAATCTGTAAAAGAGGCTATTGAGAGAAATGCACACCTATTTACAGGCTAAAAGAGTGCCCTCTAGTGTGGGTTTTTTTAGCCAAATAAAGTGGGATAATCCACATATTCACTATGAGACTTGGTAAATAATTTAATATTTTGATGGGAAGTTTTTCTTAAATTTGTAGGAAAATAATTGCAAATATAAATTATATAATTGAAACAAATAAAATGGCAAAGAAAAGAAAGAAAGAAAGATGGAAAAAGAAAGAAAGTGATAAAGAAAAGGGGAAGAAAAAGTAAGAGAAGAAAGAAAGATGGAAAAAGAAAGAAAGTGATAAAGAAAAGGGGAAGAAAAAGTAAGAGAAGAAAGAAAAGATAAAAAGAAAGAAAGTATTAAGTTAAAGGGAGGGAAAGAAAAAAAGGAAACTGACAAAGGGGAGAAAAAGAAAATAAAGCAAGAAAAAAGAGACAAAAGAAAAATTCTAAGTTAAAAGAGAGAGATAAGAAAAGAAAAGAAAGAAAGAAAATGATTAAGGGAAGAAAAAGGAAATGAAAGGAAAGAGAAAACAAAGAGATAAAAGAGAAATAAAATAAAGCAGCAATTATGGTGGACTCAATGTGAGTCCAGGTAAAAAAATAAGTAACACAAAACAATATAAAACAAATAACAACTAATTTCATTCATTGACAAAAAGTAAGAAAACATTTTAAAGACTAGTTATATAGAAAACATTTAAAGACTAGTTACATAAAAAACATTTAAAGACTAGTTACATAAAAAACATTTAAGGTCTAGCTCCACAGAAAACATTTAAAGACTAGTTACAGAGAAAACATTTAAACTAGAGTATGTGCATTTTTGTTTGTGAAATTTGTGTAGGCCTATGTGATAAAAACGTGTGAAAGAGTTCAAAAATCGAGAGCAAGAAAGAAAAACATACGCAAACCTAGTGGCCACGTTCCAACAGTATGTAAACTACATGTTAATGCCGGAGTTGAAAAGCTGTAGAGATGGCTTTTTAGCAATGTCAAGTGGGACTAACCATAATGCAAATAAATAACAATGATACTTTTTGACAAGTATATGCAATATAATTGACCCTGCTCTGGCATCTCGTCTACAGTTGCTTTCTCACAGACGCGCTGTCGCTGTCTGTCTGTTTTACAAATACTTTCATGGCAATTGTTCTAAGGAGCTGCATTCGCTGGTTCCCAGACTTCATGAGTTCAAGTGCCCTACGAGGCTGGCATCCCGCTCTCTCCCTTTCACTGTTGAAACTCCTAAATGTAACCGTCACTTCTACTCCAATAGCTTCATGTCTCGCACCTCTCGCCTGTGGAACTCCCTTCCCTATTCCAGTTTCCCTGCGAGCTATAATCTTCATCTATTCAAGTGTAATGTCAATTGACATCCCCAGTTGCCTTGATCTATCTACTACCCATCTCTTCATCCTTTCTTCTATCACTCCTATCTGATCTTGCTCCAAATTTTTCTGTAACCCCTAGTGGCTTCTCACCTTGCTTGGGGTGAAATGCTTTAAAAAAAAAAAATATATATATATATTTATATATGTCAAAACAATCAAAAATGTTTTCCTTTTGTGACTAATTTTGTATTTTCTTAATTTCAGGTTAAAACGTGAAAATTTACAATCCTATTTCAATGATATTTTCACTTTATAAAATAATAATTATATTTTAGATATATACAGAGTGATTTAAAAATACTTTTAAAAACTTTGGGAGACAGGTCCCTCACACCAAAACAAGGACTTTTTTCTTTTTATTTGTTCTGTCAGACAGTGGTTATCATCTGACTCCCCACTTCCATCTATCCCTTGCAGCTCAACAAGTTCCTTCCCCAACTTCATTCCACAACTGATCCACGTTCTGTCATCCACTTTTTAAGTCCGTGGCAGGTATGTCATGCGTTGTTTTCCATTGTCTCTATTAAACAACCCCAACTCTACTACTACTATAAAGTAATACTAATATAAATTACAAATTTTATTACCACATAATTATGTACAATAATGCATCACATGCAATACAGGTGAACAATTCAACTAGAAAAATTGAAAATAAATATGTATGTATCTAAATACAAATTAAGCAAGTATCTATCTCTATTTCTGAGATGAGGTATTATGTACACTATTTACATTAATTGGACTATTGCTTTCATCTTTGTCGCCATATTTGTCACAACATTTCGGCTGTTGTATGCTTCGTCCTTCTTCAGGTGAGTGGAATGTCGAACTGAACCCTCAAGGACACATGGCACAGTAGCTAAAGGCGTTGGTTAGATCCAGTGACAGGACCCAAAGAGTTGTGAGTTCAATACCTGGTTAGAGCAGTTTTGAAACTTGGAGAGTGAAAAACAGGAGATGACAGATAACTTATGACATCCATTAAACAATGGCATGTGGAACTAGAACAGTCTACCCCAAAGAATGAAATAAAGGTTTTGGATAAATTCCAACCACCTGAAAAAAACTGGAAAAAATGAATCAAAATTTGTGATAAATATGGCAAAAAGATGAAATATAAATAATGTAAATAGTGTTCACAAATGTTATATTAGATGATGGTCAAATTGTGGCTCATAGATTTACACATGCTTGTCCCTTAACATGTGGAAATATGTTGGTTGAGCTCTTTTTTGTATTACAGTTAATATAAAAGGTAAAAAAGAAAAATGTCAAGCTTTATAATTACTTACTGGGTATGAACTGAGACCCCATTGGATTAAAATGTAAATCTAAATGTTCATGATTAGTAAAAATATTTAAGAATTTAAATTCTAATTTTAATGCTAGATCTGAGGTTCTTTAGCACTGAGGGTAGGAATGGCGGGAACCGGGGGGATTAAAGAAATTTACAGTCAGTTAGGGTTACAGAGGAATGTCAGAAGACTGAGGTCAGGGGTGAGGGGATTAAAGATTTGTGTGTGCCAGGGAAGTGATTGC
Organism: Acanthosepion pharaonis; assembly: GCA_903632075.3. Classification (NCBI taxonomy): domain Eukaryota; kingdom Metazoa; phylum Mollusca; class Cephalopoda; order Sepiida; family Sepiidae; genus Acanthosepion; species Acanthosepion pharaonis. The sequence continues at coordinate 285,988 of CAHIKZ030001964.1, read as the reverse complement.
ACCTTTCAAACATCCAAAGTTTATCATATGTGGCTCCTATGATAAGCGTGTTTGACCACACCTGTATTTGATCATCTTAAATAAAACAACAACGTTTTACAGCAATTTTTAACACCAACTTGAGATTTTTCTTGTTAAAAATTTGAAATAATTTTAAACCGTTCAACATTATGGATAAAAAATAGTGAATTTTATGTAATATTTTTTTTTTAAGACTTAGCATTAGTTTTTTTTTTTATTCATATTTTGAAAAAAAAAAAAAAAAAAAAAAGACCACAGAAAGATGTCAGTGCCCGGAAATTGTTCATCTTTTTATAGTAAGTTGTATGTAAATTTAATTTGCAGTATATATAAATGCAGATAGAAAAAAAGCATGTTGATAAGATACTGATGGTCACAAAGCATTGCTTGGCATCTCCAATTGGGAACCCTATTCCCAAAAAGGCCTTTGGGGCAGTATGTTTTTTAGTCTGTTCATTCAAATGCTTGAGTCAGTGCAAGAAAATCTTGGAAAATGTTAAAAGCAGTTCTGCACAAGCAGTTGAAGCCAAATCTTGAAAACAATCTATTGGCTCCCATGATTTCTAGAAAATTTAAATGAAGATTCTCATACACAGGTAGTGCTCTTCATTGATATAATTTAACATAATGATAATAATAATATCTATTACATGTTTTCAATATATTAATAGTTATTATAAGACCTCTTTAGATTTTTGTATACGTCCCCTATGAAAATTCAATAGAAATTTTCAAAGAACCCAGAAATGATGTTATCAAACCTGTTTGGATTCGAGGCACATTTTTAACTTTGACCTTTTTCTCATCAAAATGCCGATATATGTTGGCTGAGCTTTTTTTTCAAAGTTAATATAAAAATAAATAAGAAAAATGTCAAGTTTTATAATTAATTACTGGGTATGGATTGATACCACCATTGGATTAAAATGTAATGTTAATGTGTATTTAACAAAAACGTATTGGTAAATTTTGTTCAGGTCTTTCAGCTCTCAAACATCTGAACTTTATCATGTAAAGTAAGATTCTCAACACAGGTGAACCGTTAGTGCCCTTCATTGATATAATTTAACATAATGATACGATTTCTTCTACACGTTTTCAGCAGATTAATAGTTATGTGTACACCTTTTTAGATTGACTGTGAGTCCCCTATGAGAATTCAATACAAAATTTCAGTATATGAAAAAAGCATAAAAAGGAATTAAACCCATAAATGGGTTAAATGTATATAAAAATAATCATTTTAAAATCAGAAAAAAACAGTTGTAATTTCTGGGACACATAATGAGGATAGAGGGTTTGGAGAATTTGACACTCACAGGACATATTGAAAATAAGAGGGACAGGGGCAAACAGTGAGCAAACTACCCAAGGAGCTTGAATAAATGGATGGCAGATAAAGAAATAGGAGGCATAGTAAAGAGACGGACATTGCTCAGAGCTACAAAGAATGGGAAGTTGTGGAGACCCATTATCACCTACTGAATGAGCTTGTGTAAATAGATGACAGAACAAGGAGAGCATTGCTTATAGTTACACAGAATAGGAAGTTGTGGAGAGCCATGATCACCTACTGAACGAGCTTGTGTAAAGAGATGACAGAATCAGGATTGGCAGGGATAGTAAGGAGACGAACATTGCTTAGAGCTACAAAGAGTGGGAAGTTGTGGAGAGCCATGATCACCTACTGAACGGGCTTGTGTAAATAGGTGACAGAACCAGGATTGGGAGGGATAGTAAGGAGACAAACATTGCTTAGAGATGCAAAGAATAGGAAGTTGTGGAGAGCCATCAGAACTGTACCAAAATGTGTGTTTGAAATAGATGAACCATGTATCTGTACTGTGATGTCCTCTGCCTAGATCTGTATTGTTCTTGCATCATTTAGATTTGCCCATGGCCAGCATTGCCTGTTTTTGGAGTAAGATGAAAACACATCTCTCTCGTTTGTGTTTGCTTCAGCCTCTGTCTTGGTGCCTAAAATCTGTTTCATGCCTAATTTTTGATCATACCCATTATTATCAGATGAAATCAGTTCGACCAATGATCAGCAGGAATTATCTACCAAAGGGAGATAACCTATATTTTTTATATTGCTTAATTTTCTGTTTATTGATACATGTCTAGAGGTGCAAATTGCCTCTTAGTATGTGGTGCAAAGATATACAAAACGAATTTAACTGGTCAGAATACATTTGCAAATCGTAGTTCAAGGTTTTTGTTCAACAATTTTGCACACGTTCATGATTCATTTGTGAATGGACTACGTTTTCTTCCATGTCATGGTAAATCACTGAGTGATACTGCTGAAAACACTGGATAAACTGACAAATCTTAAGATCCGATGGTGGTTTTCCGGTATAAAAGTTTTGGCAGCATCCAAAGTGTGAAAGATGGATTGGTTAAATTTAAAATAAAATTCTATAATTTTCATCCTCCATTCAGTTGTGATCTTTTTCGTAGGAAAGTTTCCTAAGTTAATCAAAGTTCTGAAAAAAAAGGAAAAAAGAAAGGAGAAGTATGATGTATCTGGCATATTATGGCATCTTTAAATACCTAGGTGATTTTTGGAACCTCCTGTATATAAATGAGAGAGTCTGTGTGTTGTGATGATGGATAGATCTTGCTTTAAAATTCACTTTTCCAACAGCCTTTCGGTAAAATGTTATTTTATCTTTTTTATTTTGTTTTTTTATGCATTTTCTTTCTTTCTCTAATTCAGTTCAGACTTTTTAGTTCATTTTTCTTGAAGATATTCTTTGATCCTTGCTGTGCCGGTTATATTCATTTATGTACAAATGGCCTTGGAAAAGGTATGACTCTACCTCTTCTTCCCACCAGATATATGTCATTTAGTAAGACTTGTATCAGCAAACCTGAGAAAAAACTTCTTACAATCTAAAATTATTTTCTGGCTTTAAATAACCAGCAAAGGATTGATAAACCATAAAAAAAGAATCAAGCATTCAATAATTTTTTTTTCCCTTATTCCTCTTTGGTTCTAACTTTCATTCTTTTATTTGTTTTAGTCTTCTTTCTCTTTTTTTTTCTTCATATGTCCTGGAGGGGTATATATTTGTTCGAAGTAGCAAAGTGGTTGTTGACTACTGTAACCAGGTAGGACAATCTAGCAGGTAACCATAATGGACTGGTCCTCATTGTAGTGGTATGCAATAGGCGTAGGCAATAGTCATAGTCAATAGGCATCGTTCATGTACCTCTACGTCAGTCTGTATTTATGACTGACACCAGCCAATCATATTACTGTGAGGGGGAACCCAGGTGTATGCATATTCATTACTTCACACTTTCTTGTTCAGGCTTTCTCATAGCATTTTCTTCTCATTAGACTTTTCTTTCATTTTGTCTCTTCCCAAAATGTCACCATCATTAAAAGAGCAACACTGAATTTTTAAAAATATTTTACTTATCAAGGAAACAAAGGAAAACCGTGATTTTTGCAAAGT
>CAHIKZ030001964.1:212500-280000 GCA_903632075.3 Acanthosepion pharaonis | reverse complement strand
TATATATATATATATACATACACACACATGTAATGTGTGTTTGGGGGGTGTTTGGGGGGTACGTATATATATATATATATATATATATACACACACACACACACGTTGCCATGTGTCTGTGTGTCTGCTGATTCATGAGCAAGCTAGCAGGGGCACACATGATACACAAAAATGGAAATAGATTTGACAGTCTCAGGGGTGATGTGGGGATAGGGGGAGGTGCATCTATCATCAACATATCTGTCATCAACACCACTATGATCAAACCTAATGATTTTATTACCACTTAGGCAGAAATTCACTTTTGCCAACAGTCGAAAAAATGAGATCAAGGCTCACTACGCATACATAAAATGAACAATAAAACATTGAAAGAACATAGGGTAATTTTATTCCTTTAAAATTGATTCCTTTAATTTGCCTGAAGAAGGTCATGAGACCAGAAACATGTGTCACAAAAATATGAAAAAAAAAACTGTCCAAAATATGAAGAATGAAATATATACACTAAAACAAATCCACATTGTAACCAAAAACATTTGTGGTTTCTCTCCTATTTTAATTCATATAACTATATATGTACATATATTTATTTGTAGGTATATAGATATATACCTACATATATTTACACACAAATACAATATATATATATATATATATATATATATATATATATATATATATTTACACACAAATACACACACATGCACACCTACAAATAAATATATGTACATGTATAAATATACTCAGTCACTCACACACACACACACACAGATAATTATGCACTTTTAGGTATGGATTTTTGATATTTTGGATTAGTTTATATTTAAATATAAATTGTCCAATCTTCATTATGACTCATAAGGAGCTTAGAATGAAGAAGATTGCAACTTGATTCTCCTCCAGTTGCAGAAAAAAGTGTATGAAAAGTCAAAATAGAAAAAACTGTCAAGAACTCTAGAGTCCCTTTTATTTTATTTTATTTTTTTTTTTTTTGCAATTATCTACACTGGACTTTTTAATGCAGGGTCAATATGAACATTAAACAGACATGTTAATTAATAATAATTAAATTTTTTGCTGTTAAATTAATAAAAATGAATAAAAAAATTATTTGGCATTAAAAATGTTATTACCTGTCCCTGATCGAATTTGAAATTGATGTTCTTTTGTTTAGGCTCCCTAGGCAGAGCAGAGATTCTTTGTGGCTTGAAGTGTAGCTAATGAGGTTCATGTATTCAGATTAAATTTGGGTCAAAATTCCTGAAGCTAAAAATAAATAATAATTATAAAATCTAGTTATTTCTCTCTTTTCCATTTAAATCTATATATTAAGTTGAACATCTTCATCATTGTTGTTTTTAATTTTAACAAAATCACTTCATTATTATTGAATAGGGATCTCTGTGAAAACAGTTTTATTTTAAAAATCATATGATATGCAAGTGTTGATACAAATATATTCTTTTTAATCATTTCACTCCAGGCAAGGCAATAAAGCTATAAAGGCACAAGGGGTTATTGAGTGTTAGAGAAAAGAAGAGAGAAGATAATGATTAATGTTGCATTTAAATTTTTGGAGATCACAGTTGACTGGGAAGCAATAAGATGTAAGAGAGTTCCACATGCAAGAAGTGCGATAGAGGAAACTGTTAGCATAGAAATTACGGTTACATTTAGTCATTTTACTGTAAAATGATGACACCTCGCTGCCAGTTTAGTACTGCGCAAAAATTCATCAAATCTTGTTACTACAGAGGAAAGTTTGTCAGACACATTAACGTTAAAGTATTTATAGAAAAGGCACAGGGAAGCTATGCTGTGGCAGTGGGAAAATAACTGTAGTTGTAATGCCAGGTCAGGACCAATAACATTGCAGATTCTTGTTTGGATTTTATCAAGAATCTTTAGATATATAACAGGAGCACCGGACCTTATGTGGCAACAATATTCAAAGCAAGGACAAAAGGTTGACTTATAAATATGTAAGGGAGTTTATTTTGTCCATATTTCTGAGATATTATGTGCACTATTTGCATTATTCTGACTATTGTCCTCATCTTTGTTGCCATATTTATTACAACATTTCGGCTGTTGTATACTCCGGCCTTCTTCAGATGGTTGGAATATCAGACTGAACCCTTTATTTCGCTCACTGGGGTAGACTATTCTAGTTCCACATGCCATGTTTAATGGATGTCAGTCATCAGTTATCTCCTGTTAATTCCCTTTTCCAGGTTCTCCACTGCCTTAACCGGGTATTGAACTCACACTCTTTGGGTCCTGTCACTGGATTTAACCAATGCCTTTATCCATTGTGCAAAAAAAAAAAATTGCAATATGAGCACTGGTAAAAAATGATTACTGAGACATTAGGTTTATAATACCCAGAAATTCATACACAGATGTCCTCAACCAACGCCTTTATCCACTGTGCCATGTGTCCTTGAGGATACATGGCATAGTTGATAAAGGAGGAGTTTATTTTTATGTTGTGATCCCTAGTCTCTTCTTTTTTTTTTCATTCATTTTGACAATTTTGCTTAAAATTCCTATTTCTTTGATTTCAGATGCAAACTTAGATATTTTCCAACATATATCAAGTGGAAATTTTCACTTTAAAAAAAATTATAATTCATAATTACATTTTAAAATCTACAGTAAAAAGAAGGTATTGACACCAGGCAGATACAGGTATATAATATATATTATATATATATATATATATATATATATATATATATATATATATATATATATATATATATATATATATATATATATATATATATATATATATATATATATATATATATATATATATATATATATATATATATATATATATATATATATATATAAAACATGTTTGTCTGTCTGTCCACACAGAATACAATCTTCCCACAGAGGAAAGAAAAAACTTGAAACAACTGAAATATGGTTCTACGGGAGGATGCTAAGGATACCATCGACCGGACATGTGAGCAATAACAATAAGTTTTAAAGACAATGGAAACAAAAAAAAGATACTTATATTTTAGCATCAGAAAGGCGATAATTGAAATTTATAGGACACATAATGAGGAAAGAGGGCTTGGACAATTTGATACTTGCCATAATTATTAATAGGAAAGATAGTGGAGTAGTTTCCTGTTGCTTTAAATTTGGAATTCTCCTAGACTGGTTGCCCATTAAAAAAGCCCATCTTGCCCTACTATTTAATCCATGGCTGGGGTGATGGGAAGAACAGGTGAAGCCCAAGGTTAATACTAAAAAACAAACACAAACACTATCTCAGCTAGAAGTTGAACTTGGATTGTTGATTTCATTTTCTGCTTATAATAACTAAATATATAGAAATATGAGCTTGTTTAGTATAAATTGTACCGTTAAGGGTCTCGATGTAATGTCTAAAGATGAAATGGTCAAAGTACAAAAGGTTACTGTGGAGTTACTGTTCTAGTCACTCATTTTATTAAAGAAATACATTATGGTATAATATACAATAATAATAAATTCCATTCTCAGTTTGAATGCAAGCAAATCTGACAAAAAAAAAGGTATATTCAAGTCAAAAGAGCATATAATGAAGGTTTGGAAAATCTGGTACTCACAGGACAGATTGAAGACCAGAGGTATAGCAGAAAGCAATGCATAACTTACCGAGTGAGCTTGAGTAAATGGATGGCAGAGTGAGGTTTAGGATGGATAGCAAAAAGACAAAATTTATTAAGAGCTACAAAAGACAGGAAATTATGGAGAGCCATGATCATCAATGTTCTCAAGGAACATGGTACATAAGAAGTATGAGGACACTGATGTATAATAATGATAATTCCTTATCTCAGAAGTTCAGACAGATATGAAGAAATATAGAAGACAGGAAGAGAAGAGGTTTTATGTCATCGGTGTACAGACTAATTTAGCTTCTATCACTTTGTCATTAAATCTGAGGTTAACAATTTAGTCTGACAAGTCCTACCTGGGGATGACAGGTAATTTTGATGTTCAGCTTCTCAAAGATTATCAACAGTCTCCTTCCATTTAGAAATGTCAGCCAATCGATAAAATGGTAGGGCAAGTTTATTCTTAATATTTTATTATATTTTTGTGAAGCTTTTCCTCATTTTATTCTCAATGTTGTTGGGTTTAGTAAATATTTGTTGAAGGCCTTGGTAGTATCTGCCAACAGTACAAATATTTATCCAAATATTTCTAATAAAAAATATTTTAAAAAAAGTGTTGAGAGTGTAGTAAGAAAAATGTAAATGAGTTTTTTTTTTCTAGAAAGAGAACAATATTTAGAAATGGTTCATATACATTCTCTCCGACCATGAAATAGAAAACTAGTGGAGGTTCTTTTCTAGAAAGAGAACAATATTTAGAAATGGTTCACATACATTCTCTCCGACCCTGAAATAGAAAACTAGTGGAGGTTTTTTTCTAGAAAGAGAACAATATTTAGAAATGGTTCACATACATTCTCTCCAACCCTGAAATAGAAAACTAGTGGAGGTTTTTTCCTAGAAAGAAAACTATGTTTAGAAATGGTTCACTTACTGTTGTAGCATACCTACAGATAATAATGGGTATATCCCCATTTACATAAATACAGTAGTAAATACTGTATTTTGGTCTGCAGTTGGAAATTCAATGTGGAATTCACTTGACTGACATCTAGCAGTTGACAACTACTTCTACGCACAGCTGGCAAAACTTATATGTGTTGTTCATGTCCTAAGTGTTATCGTTCATTACCAACCTATGTGTGATTATTATATTCAGTAACCTTCCTCAGGTTACAAAACATACATTTTCTCTGACCCTGGAATGGGAAGCTAGTGGATGTTTTTTTTTTTTTCACATACTGTTGTAGCATACCTACAGATGATAATGGGTACATCCCCATTCACATAAACACAGTAGTAAATACTGTATGTTGGTCTGCAGTTGGAGATTCATTGTGGAATTTAATTTACTCACGTCTAGCAGTTGACTACTTCTTCTATGCACCGCTGACAGATCTTATATGTCTTGTTCGTGTCCTAAGTATTATTGTTCATTACCAAGCTATGTGTGATTATTATATTGGGTAACCTTCCCTAGGTTACAAAACATACATTCTCCCTGACCCTGAAATGGGAAAGTAGTGAATGTTTTTTTTTTTTTCAAATTCAGCATGTTATGTTAAACTCTGTTTACTCATAAGTCTTATGGCACATATTCTCTTAGCAGCACCTAACTCAAGACTTTTTTTGTGTCTAAACAGGGTTTTGATGGCTAGGTGCTAAGGGTCACATGACTGTTAAAACATTGTGTATACTAACTGAGGAAGAAGAAGTAAAATTAACCAAAATATTTCAAAGGTCAAGCATTTTATGAAGAGATCAACAATCAAAAACTCAGATCTACCATATTTTCTTGAGTATAATATGATTCCAAGTTTTTAAAACTAAAAACAGAAGAATAAATTAAAAGCATCAATATAATATGACCTGCAGTTCAGCCATTCATATGTAATTTTTTTTTTTAAAGTTGTATCATATTATCTGTTAAGATCTCAATGTCATATAAATTACTGTGATATTTTGTGATTTAAAATTACAAGTAGCAATGTACACTATTTATATAGTGATATAATTATGTTGGTAGTGTTTACGTATCTATTTTGCATTATTTTTTTCTCAAATTGTTTCCAGTTTTCAAACTAGATACTTTGATTGTTTATATTTCTGAGATTAAATATTATGTACACTATTTACATTATTTGGACAAGGACACATGGCACAGTGGATAAAGGCGTTGGTTAGATCTAGTGACAGGACCCAAAGAGTGTGAGTTCAATACCTGGTTAAGGTGGTGGAGAACTTGAAGAGGGGAATTAACAGGAGATAACTGATAACTTAGATCAATTAGACATAACACATGGAACTAGAACAGTATACCCCAGTGAGTGAAATAAAGAGTTCAGTTTGACATTCCAATCACCTGAAGAAGGCCGGTGCATACAACAGCCGAAACATGATAAATATGGTGACAAAGATGAAGACAGTAGTTTGAATAATGTAAATAGTGTAGATATTTTGCTTCAAAAAACATACGAATATGAAACAACAACCTCCAGCATGGGAATTATCACTCCTATTTTCAAAGCATTTAGTCTGGGATAAAGGCATAGTATCTATTCTTTCCTTATTTTAGATGGGAGAATGTGCCAGGTTCCAGGGATTGCAACCCAGCATTTTCACCTTTCTGATTGCATTAAAAGAGTCTGGGTGAGTGTAATATCAATGTCAAAATAACTGTGGTCACTGGCAATATTTGTCCATGACCCATATACATATTCATATGTATAAGCTCCTCACATTAAAAAGACCTTGTGTCATATCCTGCCCCAGTGGGGAGGTTGAATGTATCATTGCCCCATTTTTCAAGCAGAACAAATTAAAAAAATACATTGTTTATACAATAGTTAAGCCTTTTTTTGGTAATCATTTCACCCCAGCAAGGTGATAATACCAATAGAATTTTGGGGGTTACAGGGAGTGAAAGAGAAGGAGAAGCCTTTAAGAAAAGGACAAAAAAAATGGAACAGGTTTCAAGAAGAGAGATAGCGATTAATGTTACATTTAAATTTTTGAAGATTGTAGTTACCAGGGAAGCAAGAAATCAGAAGGGATCCCCACAGGTGGGAAGTGTAAGAAAAGAAACTCTTAGAATAGAAGTGGCAGTTGCACCTAGCTAGTTCAACAGTAAAATGATGAGACCTAGTTGCCAATCTAGTAGCATGCTTAAATTCATGTAGTCAGGGTGCCAGGGAAAAATGCTCATCCGAACAATTGCCAAGAAAATATTTTTAGAAAAGACAGAATAAATCCATGTCATATGACTGAAGTTGGGATCCCTGTTGAGGATCGATTACATTCCCTTTATTTTTTTTAATCAATTTCGGTGAATTCCCTGTCTTTGAGACAAAAGATGTTCAATTACACTTATTCCCAGAGATCAAATATGGCTGACATATCAAATTCCTTTTGTAAACAGTTGTTGTCAACACATGCCTACTTTGTGTTTTATTATCTATGGGTTAAAAAGCTGCCCAATTGGGCGGCATTTAAGCTAGCTCTTGCGAAGGGCTCATGATTGGGTATTCAGCTTGTTCAGGAGTTTGAGAGTCCCTAAATCTTTGTGTATTCTCAGCACTGAAAGCTCACCTGGCTGCTGTTTGATCTGGGTTCTCATTTTAACAGGAATTTCTTTTCCTTGCTGCAGCCTTGGCTCTTTTGATTGCAATCTGGTACTCTGTTAGCTAAGATTTCTTTTTGCAAGGCATACTGCTGCCGTATACAATAGGCAACAATAAATTACAGAGGAACATAAAATTGATCACTGCATTTAAGTATTGAATTAATATTTAAGCTTACCTTTTAAAAGTTCAATGATAATTCTTCTGCTACCAGTTAATTTGATGACAGTTTGATGCATGTAGGTCCTTACTTTCTGTGCAAACAATTATTTTTATTTCATGGGTGACTTTCACTGGATTTTGCAATTAATTTCAATTATTCCTAAATTTATTTCCAAGTTGTAAAAATTGTTATTATACAAAAAAAATTGTAGAAAAATTCATGGAAAAAATTGCCAAAAACAATCTCAGTAATTAAAATTTGGGAATTCAAAATTTCAGGACTGAATTCATCCAGAATGTTTTTAATTTGCTTACAGAGTTGGCTTCATTCCAAAATGGTATGAGATGTTGGGCTATGGCCTCTAGGAGTAAAGTTGAAAAAGTTCGACATACTGACATTCACACTTATTTATATAGATTGTGCTCAGTGTATTTGTAATCTTGCTGTTTCAAATAAGAGGTTTTTTTAAGGTGAGCAAAAATTTCTGAAAATGTCTACTTGTGTATAATATGACCCCCCCATATTTAATTTTCATTCAAAATTTTCTCGTATTATGCACAAGAAAATACAATATGCTACTGTGTACTTTGATTGTAGGTATAATAAGTTTTGATCTGTACAATAATAATTTTTTATGGGTAGTATGCTAGTAAAATATAAATGTGAAGAGCATTGTTAATTTTGTGGTTGAAGCTTGACTTGGGTGAGGACAATGTAATAGAATAGATGAAAAATTTTCCAAGATGTCTCACCTTTTTTTTTTATCAGCTAGCAGACATGTTGGCTCTTCTGCCTGTCGGAGTGTTTTCATCTCAAAAGCATCACATCCAAAGAGGCACGTGATATGCAGAAGATCTGGACAGAGAACCTTCCTGCTGGATGAATACCTACAGAATAATACCCTCTATTTTGAACTGAATTTACCTGTATGACATTCAGAGAGTTAGAAAATCAGCAATGATTGCGTGTCATGAAAGGTCAGAGGTTAGATATTGCCCCAAAACACAGGCATTCAAATACCATTTGCAGTTATTATTCCAGACATTGTGCATATACTTAATTTTCTTTTTTCTTTCTTTATTTTTTATTAAGAAACCCAAGAAAACTTGCTGAGGTTAGAATGACTCTTTTATGATTAACTAATCTGTCTCAGCTAATTTTGTGTAGTCACAATCAACCTTTTAGAAGTCCAGGATGGTGTAATGGTTAACAATTCCCTATATTGTATTTGAGAACCAAATCGAAAGTCAACTAAAAAATATATCACTTTTATACTCACAAACTGCATGAATCCAAATCTCCCTTCCCCCAATCCCTTCAATATTTTTTCTAAATTAATTTTGCTGGCTCACCATCAACATTTTAAAAGTCTGGTATCGTGTAATCATTAAAAAACACGTGAAATTGTATTCAAGAACCAAATAAAAATTAATCAAAAAAATATCTCATCAAATGCATGAATCCAACTCTCCCTGTACTCTGTCACATTAGTCGACCATCATCTTATCACTGACATACCACGTTATAATTTCTCTGTCAAGTTAGCAATTCTTCCTTGTTACTGAAAAAATATAATTCTGTACAAAATGATATTTAGAAAAGAGATGTGTACAAGTAACACATTTTTCCCATTGAAATTCTATGGACTCAAAGATATCAAACCTTCAGAATTCTATTCAGCATCTTAAGATTTCCTCTGGTAATGGAGCCAAGCAAAAACGATGTTGTTTTAAAAAAGCAGATTAAGTTTTGTTTCATTCAAGAATGAAAGGAGGAAAAAATTTTATCTTTGTACTGCAAAAATTCCTTGATTTAATTTTAGTTTAAAAGTAGAATGTTGTGTATAAGTTTGTAATATGTTCATCAGAACTTGTGTGACCAAATTTCCAAACCACTAAATTGTCAATTATTAATTATAGGTTTAGTTTTCTTCTATAATAAAGTCTTTTCATGACCCAACATCCCTTAAGGTTTACCATAATTTCCAAGACTTGAATTGGAACTGTTTTCAATTTTTAATTTTAATTATAGATTTAGTTTTTGTGTAATAAAGTCTTTTTATGATTCAACATCCCATAAGTTTCAGGTCTCAGCATACCATAATAGTTAAATCCATCATCACTGATTATAACTTTTAATAATTTAAATATTTTAATTTCTGAATTTCATAAAAAAATTCAACAGCATCATTTGCTCACTTTCGTTTATTGGACATTAAATTAGGTCACTTAGCATCTTCCATAATTTATCATGACTTTCGTTTCACCTGATGTACATTTATGAGTGTTTTAAAATGTTTGTAAATAATTGTTGCAAAATGAAATCCTTATATTTGCATTGATAAAGTCCCTTGGGGAACAAAAAGTGTTGGCTAAGATAAGTTTTCCTTTTGTCTTTATTAATATTGTCCTTTTACAGATATATTTTAGTTATATCTGAAATTTTACACATGCACAAATTTGGTTGACAATGACTAACAAGGTGTGGTGGTCGAGTTTTTTGTCTCAGTCATTTTAAAGGAAACTTGCATGAAAGAGTGATTGGTGCCCAAATACGCAATACTGTTTGACTTGAATTGAGCTCTCCTAGCTACTGGCGTCTTTTGAATAGTAAAAACATTAAAAATTCCACTCTGCTGTGCTATGATAGCTTGGGGTAGAATATCTGACTGATATCAAATTGGTTGGGTTTTATCATGGCTTGAAGCAATCAGATATCTAGCTACACTGATGAGCTGTGATACAATGAAACAGTCTGTCTGTGGATGACTATATATATATATATATATATATATATATATATATATATATATATATATATATATATATATATATATATATATCATGGTGGAGTAATGGATAAGTAATTCCTTTTGAGGAATCAAAGCAATGTTCAAATTCAGTCGAATCCATTACATTCAAACATGTGCTAATACCTCAGGGAAAGGTTCTGAATCCTCTTCCTCTCCCTCAAGCTATGGGTAAAATAGCAGGACAGACTGGGTTCTATAGCCTTGGATGGCAACTGGTCTAGGAGAAGGATAACTCTGAATTCAAAACCTGCAGAGGGGTTGTTTGGGGACCTTCAAAAAGTGTGGATGGTCCTGCACGAAGCCTTCACCACTATAATCAAATCTCATGTCCCGGTGTTGGGCTGTCGGTTTCCTGGAAACTGATCTGCTTGACCTCATACAAAATTCGACGGGGGGAGAGTTCGACTATATATATATATATATATATATATATATATATATATATATATATATATATATAACTAGACTCGTTTTTGAAAAACCCTCAATTTTTTGTTTGCTAATAATCAAATCAATCTCAAGGGAAAAAAAAGTTTTAAAAAAAAAAAAATTTTACAAACATGAACTTCTGTCGACAAAAAAAATCGCACAGATGCAGGTCTGAAGCCCAAAGAAAAAAACCCCAATCCGAGTAAACAACTAACAAAAGCGCTCAATACAACCGTAGAGCAGACCTAGATACACCTAGTGAGCCAGAATCAAAACTACCTAGGTTTCATTTAAATGGATCGTCAGGGAAAGTAAAGGCTTACTTTCCTGAATCCGTTTAAAAAACCTAAACTAAATTTATAATATAGGTTTTTCTATATACTATCTCTCTATATATATATATATATATATATATATATATATATATATAAAGAGGTTATAGTTGTTCAACAAGAAAAAGTGTATATATTAAAAGAAAAGAGAAATCACAAACTTTTTTTCATCTTTGTAATGTGGATTTTTGCAAAATTATGATAAGTATACTTGGTCGTCCTCCAACTCATACATATATAAACATATGCGGGCAGTTTCATATGACACATGTATGTATATAAATGGTGTTATATCTATACATACGCATTTGTATGTTGAAATGTTGAAATTTAAACATTATGAAATTGTGGCAGAAATGTCTCATTACTGTATACATGTCATATTAAGTGTTTTTCAACTCTGAAAATATTTCCTCGCATGTATGTATATATGCGTGTTTGAGTCCCAACGGACGACCAAGTATATATATATGTCTGCATACATCGATGTTTGCGTTAGTATGATGAATGACAAACAAAAACGAAATTTCCCCAGCACTTCCATAATAACACCAATACACAAATCTACATAAACCCCAATTTTTTAAAACATTAATCAGTTTGTCTGACGATTGCTAAAACGTGAAACCCAGGGTCACAAACTCATATCTATCCAACCAAATATGTTAGCTCTATCTCTGATATTGAGCGCTTTCTAATAAATACCGTATAATATATAAAATAATTATACATATATATATTTATTTATATTTATATACACTTTTCACACACATATATATATATATATATATATATATATATTATCTAATAGGATTAATACAAATATGAAATTTGTCACTTAGCTGATTGATATTATATTCACCACCTCTACCTTAGTGTTTCATAGACAATCCATTTTTGTAATCACACAGTCCACTTGTTAGGGGGTATCAACAACTGACTTCTGATTTTTGCATTTTTAAATTAAGTTAAGAATAAATAATTTATGCACTTTTTATGTATGTATGCCTATACATGTATGTATGCGCTCATATGTAGAATCCCACGCTTATTTATCCTTTTCATAGATAAGTAGGAAACTTGTAACTATTACATTAATAGCTAAAGTTAAGTGTGTGTGTGTGTGTATGTGTATGTATCTGTGTATGTATATGTATATATATATATATATATATATATATATATATATATATATATATATATATAACTGGTAATAAATCTGTTGGTATATAATCCAAGTGGATCCCAATAATATCAAATACTAGCTTTAGAGCCCGGCGTTGCCCGGAGATGTAACAGTAAGAGATAGATCAAGTATCGACCATCATAAAAACTGAAAAATAAAATTGACAAAGATTATTGTTTAAGGTTGACGGACACACATGTCTTAATTAGTTTTTTTTTTTTTTTTTGTTTTGTTTTTTTTTACAAACCCAAACTCGAACAAAAACATTGTTTTCAATCGTTATCAGTCTACCGATTGAATAGAATTTTATTATAAACAATTGTCTTGTAAATGGAATTTTTAAAGCATTCTGAATGTAAAAATAAAGAAAAAAGTGTGCAAGACAATAAGAAACACTACCTGCCAAAAAAAAAAAAAAAATGAAGTTTTGTTGAAATCAGTTGAAACATGTAGGAAATCCGATCCCATATATAAATGAACACACACACACATACACACACAACCTGGGTTTTATAATAAGTATAACTCGATATGAGTTGTCCCCCTTTCATCCTGGCAACAGAATCGTGTTTTATTGTGTTTTCAAATTGATTTCATGCAAAAACAATTGTTTTTCCAATTTTTGGCACTGTCAGAACCACTGCAAGGTAATTTTACGCAGTCCTGTGAAGTTTTGTTGAAATCAGTTGAAAAATGTAGGAAATCCGATTCAATATATAAACGTACAGACACACACACACACACACACACACACACACAATCTGTGTTTTATAATAAGTAAGATTAACACTGATCCACAAAAAGTGCTCAATTTATTAAAAATATAAAGTTACGTACTTTATGTTGGCTGAAATAGATCTATACCCATATGAGATAATTTGGGATTTTGTTGTGTAATATTTATATATATTAATTTTCTCAGATTTAACTTGTAGAAAAAGACAATATGTATGAACGTAAAAGTCAATAGGACAACTGTATTATTATCCAACGCATTTCATCCAATGTGGGCTTTTTCAAGGCAGAAATGAAATGAATTTATTGAAAACAAAGTAACTATTAACAACAAACAAAATGTCCTTAGCAACTAGAAGAATTTAGAAAATGCTACTGTATTCATTTTGTCAACTGAAAATTATGTCAAGTGCTTTCATGTGTAGGAATATTGTTTTTATTGTCATGTTGACGGATTCAAGAAATCAAAAGAAAATAGTTTATCTGACGATCGCAAAGGGTGTGAAACCCAGGATCACTAACTCGCATCAATCCAACTACATATATATATATATATATATAAATTTGTAATTGGTAGAGATTATTCTAAAGACAACATCAATCCAGTGAGAGCTCAATGTATGTTACAGGGCAATATATAATGATAAATCAAGAAAACCTTAAAAATCCATATTGGTTTTAATTTATTTTATAAATATCGTTATAGTCATCTCTTCAGAGTGAATATTTTTAAGATGGATTGATTCCATTTCTTAAAAACTTTCAGTCTGAAGAGATGAATATAACAATATTCATGAAATGAAATATAAGTGATATGGATTTTTAAGTTTTTTTTGATTTATCATCATATATATATATATATATATATATATATATAATAAAAAAACAAATCCATTGGTATGTAATCAAAATGGATCCTAGTAATATAAAATATTAAAACAGATCCACAAAAAGAGCTCAATGTATTTATTATTACAGAGCAAATAATTAATAAACAAATTATTAATTTGGATTTTATTGTTTTTAATTATGTATATACATACATATTTAACCTGATAGATTCATCTGAAAAATGACATACATTGTAGGGAGATCTGAAAAATGACATACAAGATAGATAGATAATGAATGTAACATAGCTAGCTACCAAGTTAGATAGGTTCTATACCGAACCGTCATTTACGCTGACGTGCCTTAACCGACACTTAAAGGAGCACGTATAGGATGCAGGTTCGAATCCTGTCAAAGGATGAATATTTTCTATGAAAATTTCTCGGACATTCAGGCCGGTAAATGTTATTTAATACTGTTTATTATAAACAGAGCATTTACTTAAATACTTGTATGTATAAAAAAAGAACGTTAAACATAAAAATGTCTTTAATAAATATATAATGTAACCATAAGTTCTGCACTAACAGTTTCTTTTCTCACATTTCTTGCTTGTGGAATTCCTTTCTGGCTCCATGCTTTCCAGCCAACATTAACCCTTTGAGCCCTGAATTTCTGAAAATTTTTAACCCATCTGCCTTGAACTCCTGAGTCAAAATTCGCAAATAATTCGTATATAATATTTCAGGGTATATATAAAAATAGTTACAAGTATTTACCCACTGTTCAACTGATAGCTTGACATTAAGTCATTTTTTTCTCTACTACTTTCAACCGGTGACTGGGCATTATGTCATTTTTGTCTACCATCAGTAAAGCGGTGGTCAGGACTCGAAGGGTTAATAATTATGTCCTTTTATTATCTCTCCTAAAGCTTATTCCTCCTTTTATTGTGTGTTAGGTGTTCCATTAAGATGTGTGCGATCATAGATCTCCACTGTTTCCTGCACATTGTAGTTCTTAACCCTTTGAGCCTCCATTCCTGAATGATTTTAACTCTTCTGCCTGAGCTCCTGAGTCAAAATTCACAAATAATTGGTATGTAATATATCATGGTAGATATAAAAATAGTTTCAAGTGTTTACCAACCATTCAAGTGGTAAATGGGCATTAAGTCATTTTTCTCTTCCACTGTTCAACCAGTGGCTGGTCATTATGTAATTTTTCTCTACCACTGGTAAAGTGGTGGTCAGGATTCAAAAGGTTAATTTGCAAAAATTTGAATGCAATGTCCTCCAGATTACTCTTTTTCTTCTTGTTCCTTAGCAATCTTTTCTGTATCTAATTCTTCCACACTCAGTAACCCCTTGTGTCTCAGTGGCTTGCACTTCTTGCATGTGGAACTTCTTTCCCAGCCTTGTGCTTTCCAGCCAACTTAAATCTTCAAATATTAAATACAATGCTGATCGCTATCTAACATCTTCATGATTACTCTTCTTTTGTTCTCACTTCTTAGTAATGTTTCTGTTTCCAATTCTTCCACACCTAGTAACCCCATTTGTCTCAGTGTCTTTGCTACCTGGCAGGAGGTGAATTTAATCAAAAGGAAAAAGTAAATTATTTAATTTATAATTTAATAAGAGAGAAAGCAGAATATAAAGACTGAAAAGGCACAAGAGTAACTCAAGGTAGAGAGTTACTGAGTGATGTTGCAAGAATGTAAGAAGAGGAGGTAAGAAGTACAGTTTATGGGGTTATGTTAGAGAGATAATGTTTACGCCTAGATTGAAAAAAAAAAATTACATTGATTGGGGAAAACATCCACTGGGGAGTTTGTTTCACAAAGTTTTAGGGAAAAAGCTATCAAATTGAAACGTTCTCCTAGCTTAATGGAATATGAGGGCAATGAAGATGATTCAGCTCTGTGTATGTGGCATTTTGGGCCTTAGATGCAAAGATCAGAACTGGTGGAATCAAAGAATATAGATTTTAGGAAGTTAAAAAGAAAAAAATAGAGGACAGACCCCCAAATCTGTCTATATCTCTGAGATGAGGTATTATGATTATTTACATTATTCGGACTGTTATTCTCATCTTCGTTGCCATATTTAGAATGTTCCGGCCATTGTATGCTCTGGCCTTCTTCAGGTGATTAGAATTTCGAACCGAACCCTTTATTTCATCCACCAGATTCCCAATGGATAAAGACATTCATTAGATCCAGTGACTTGACCCAAAGAGTTGTGAGTTCAATACCAGGCTACAGCAGTGGTGAACCAAAATTTGGACAGTTGAGTTAAAGGGAAATAAATGAGACATCTATTTTCTATTTATTTATCTCTCTTTTTCTCTTACTTTCTATCTTTATTTATTTCTATCTGTCTCTATTACTTTTTAATTTTTCTTTCTTCTCTCTCTCTATCTTTATTCATTTATTTATCTTTCTTTCTGCTTTGTTTTCCATCTATCTATCTATCTATCTATCTGTTTTTCATTCTTTCTCACTATCTTTATTTATTTCTGTCTTTCTTTCTATATGAGGCATGGCACATGTAACTAGAACAATCTACCCCAGTGGATGAAATAAAGGGCTTGGTTCAAAATTCCAATCTCTTGAAGAAGGCTGGAATGTACAATTGCTGAAATGTTGTGAATATGGCAATGAAGATGAGGATAACAGTCCAAATAATATGAATACAGTGTCATATTTAGTTTAGTAATCATGGCTACCTAAGTTTAATATAAGATAGTTTGAAGTCTAGCCTTCCCCTATCCCCTCTTTTGACTTTGTGCCACATTTTAGTATATGCTTTCCTCTATCGTACCTAAACTTTATGAATTTAAGTGCCGTACTAGATTGGTGACAGGGTCTCATCATTTTACAATTGAAATTGCTAGATGTAACCATAAGTTCTATTCTAGCAGTTTCATCTCTCACACTTCACTATTTTGAAAATTCAATTGTGAGTTCAATACCAGGCTACAGCAGTGGTGAACCAAAAAACTTGGGGAGTTGAGTTATAGGGAAATAACTGAGACATCCAGAAGTGGCATGTTGAACTAGATCAATCTATCCTGGTGGACAAAATAAAGGGTTTAATTCAAAATTTTAATCACCTGAAAAAGGCTGGAGCGTACAAAGGCTGAAATGTTGTGAATATGGCAATGAAGACGGGGATAACACTCCAAATAATGCAAGTAATCATAATACCTCATCTCAGAGATTCAATCACCTGAAGAAGGCCGGAGTGTACAATGGCCAAAACATTGTGAATATGGCAATGAAGATGAGAATAGCAGCCCAAATAATGTAAATAATGCAAGTAATCATAATACCTCATCTCAGAGATCCAATCACCTGGAGAAGGCTGAAGCGTAACAATGGCCAAAATATTGTGAATATGGCAATGAAGATGAGGTTAACAGTCTGAATAATCTAATTAATGCAAGTAATCATAATACCTCATTTCAGAGATATAGAGAGATATTGAAGAAAAATTCCAATCACCTGAAGAAGGCCAAAGCGTACAACGGCTGAAACATTGTGAATATGGCAATGAAGATGAGGATAACAGTCCGAGTAATGTAAATAATGTAAACAGTCCTCAAATCATTGAATATTAACAAATTGTCTCAGATGAATAAACTTTTATGGATCAATATCTTTGTTGTAAACACTGGAAGTGGTTTAGCATACATATTCTTCTTGGCGGGAAAGTTATTTTCATCTGATGTAGGGTCATTTCTTTGAAATTTCAGGCTGAATTTATTTCTTTTTATCTATGCTTCCTTAAAAGCTAAGCAATGTAGTTCAATGGTTTATCTTATTGCTGTCTTCAAGGCTGAAAAAAAATGACATGTCCTGACATATCTGTTGCCTTTCTTTTATTTATCTTTGCCAAGAGGAATACTTCTGCTTTTTTTTTTTGTTTCTTTTTTGTGGTGGTAATGGGTTCTTTTTCACATCTTTCTTTCATAGCACCAGTTTTATTCATTTGCAACAAGTGCTTTAAAACACAAAATAACCTGTTGAACTCTGCAATTTTAATTAAGAGCAAAAATGTTCCTCATAGACACTTAACTTTTAATAACAATTACATTATTAATCGAGTCTGGCAGATAAAAAAAACCAGAGGTAACCAACTTAAACTTTATAATACAGGAAAAAATTGAATTTTTCATTTTTTTAGCTTCAGGTTCTTTTGCATTCAGGAAATTCTGTAGATTAATTACTTAATTTATATTATCACTCTTGGACATTCTCTGAAATTATTTAGTATGCCTTCAGGGTACATCAACTGTTTTTGGAAAGAAATTCCTGCAACATCATTTTTTATTGTTTAGAATTATTTTTATCTATCTTCATTCCTTTTGAAATATTAAAATGGACATTATTATTTTTCTCATTTAATTTTTCTGATTTTTTTTAAGCATGAAAGTAACATTTTTATTTTAAATATTTCTTTGAGCGATGAGAACTTTTTGAATTTTGATTATTAAGCCCTCATTATTTTCCTCAATTCAAGAAAGACATCAATGAAGATATATCATAAATTTTCATTCAATGATAGTTAAACACAAATACATTCATAGTGAATTTATTACTGAATTTTTCCAGTTTTATGATAACTCAGTTATAAGGCATCTAGACAAGTTATAGTCCTATAATAATGCCTTATTTCACAGATGGAACAGAATAACTGAAAGGACTGACAAACATGCTTTTTCCCCAGAGAGATTTTTATACCACTAAATTTTTCACAAAATTATATATATATATTTTTAATCAATTCATTCCAAGCAAGGCAATAATGCCATTAAGACATAAGTGGTTACTAGGAGCAAAAGAGAATGAAAAGACTTTAGAAAGAACCTGTTTAAAAAAAAAAAACAAAAAATGTGTGAACTTGTTTATACATGTCTTATACAGAGAAATTATATCAGAGGTCTACAACAACAAGCAGTGTAGAAAAGAGAGAGATTTACTTGTTAAGTTACTGAGTGCCTCAGGTGGGTATTTACTACTCAGCACAAGTATTGAAATGATAGCCTCCAGCTAATACAAATGTGTGCTTTAATAATTTGATCTGTTCCACCTGCAATTGAAATGGGTTCTGCACATTGAGTTCTGTATAAACATATGGTTTTTTTTCACTGGGGACCAATAAATCTATTTGCCTGGTGAAATTATATCAGATTAGATCAACATTACCTGTTATATTTCCCAAAGAGAAAACTGGAAGTACAGCAGTTTATCTATGAGTCTGCAAAGGTCATGAAGTTTTCCCTGTAAGACCTACTGCTGATTGCTAGAGATGTCCTACTTCTCTAAGCTTTACACTGCAACTTCTCTTCATCCCTCTACTCCCAGACATCCATCACATGACCGTCATGATGTCAACAAAAAGGAGATACTCAGCTTTTGTATCCCTACACCCTCATTGCCATATATACTTTGTTTGCACTGGGTTACATGCCACCATGTAAACCATTACTCTTTGCCGACTAAACTAGTTCCTCCACCCGCTTCATTTTGTGAGAAGACTGGCTAGACACTTAGCATGATTAAAAAAAAAACTATCAAACCTGTCATTTTAACCTGAGGAAGTCAAAGAGAGCATATACTCTCCGGTGAAATGAGAGATAGGTATAAGATTGAAAAAAAAAAACATCCACTAGTTTCCTATTTCAGGGTCATAGAGAATGTATGTTTTGTAGCCTAGGGAAGGTTACCGAATATAATAATCACACATAGGTTGGTAATGAATGATAATACTTAGGACATGAACAAGACATATAAGATTTGTCAGCGGTGTGTAGAAGTAGTAGTCAACTGCTAGAAGTGAGTCAAGTGAATTCCACAATGAATCTTCAACTACAGACCAACATACAGTATTTACTACTGTATTTATGTGAATGGAGACATACCCAATATCACCCATAGGTATGCTACAACATTAACATTATTCAACATTTTAACAAGAAAAATCTCAAGTAGATGTTAAAAATTGCTGCAAAACATTGTTGATTTATTTAAGATGGAATGATCTTTTATGACATGTATTAAGTATTTGTATTTAGTTTCAATGTTTCTAGTTGAATTGTTCACCTATATTGCGTATGATTCATTATTGTACATAATTATTATTGTATTTTATATGAATACAACCTTATGAAAATTGAGATGTACTAGAGTGGGGGCTTCAGTATCATAGATTCAAGTAGGGACGTTTGCACCAGCCCTTCCCACAGGTGAATTGACCAATTCTAATGAGAGAATAATATCATAGATGTATTGAAGTTTCCTCAAACAAGAGAGTATGAATAGGAATGGAAACAATTACATACAATTAACAGGAATACTTTTATTTCCTGAGCAAAATATAAGAAGATTACACAAAAAATGAACAATGAAGGCATGTTTGGAGATGTACGTGTGTATTAAATGGCCACTGATCCTGCTAGAGGGTACACCCTTTGACAGGTTTTATTTTACATAGGAAGATAAATCTAGTTACCAATCATTTGACTGTCTAAGTAAGGCAAGCCTCAAAAATTGTCAAAGACATCACATACAGAGAAAAGTTATTCATTACATATTATGTAGCACTTATGTAACAACGAATTCAAAAGACACCCAACATTGCCACATCTGTGCAAGAGAATGCAAGACCCTAGCAAAACTAAAAATCACATCTGTGCTGCCCATATTTTAGGATGGATCAAGCAAGAATGCTGTTTGTAATCAAGTAAACTTAGGACATTTGTATGCAGTGTATGTTTTGTTCACTGTGACATGAGATTCACTGGGGAATGAAAAGTCCCCCAGAGGTGAAAAAAGACAATCCTGTCTCTAAGTCATCTTGTGGCTAAAAAGAAAAAAAGAGGATGAGACTTTGCATCCATTTCTTTTATACTGATTTTGGCATCACCATCAAGTGGTTATTATTGGAATCGCACATGTTGTAAGTGATTTACATTTGAATAGGATTTTTTGCTTGTTTGGTAGACTTATTTGATAAATTGTATGTAACCATAGGGTATTGTATGCTGTGTACTATACTGTGTTGCATTCAATATCATATGAGGTCAGTTGGTGGCCAAAAGGTCTTCTCAAGGAGAAACAAGATACATCTTATCTGAGGCATCCTGTGGCAAAAAGAGAAAACAGGAAATATTGTTAGAAGTTCTTTGGCAGAAAAGTGAGGTAATCCAACTCATTGACTCAATGAATTTTAGAGTAAACAACATATTTTGGTTTAAGTTCTTGTTTGCGAATCTTTGTCATTCCCTGGAATTACTTGGCTTATTTTATCCTTCATACATGATTTAAAAATAGAATTTCATATCTTCTGTATTTTTTAGTCTCACATTCAGTCAAGAGTTCTCTATGGCTTGCTTTTCTTTAATATTTGTAAAATTGTCATGGGAAGAATAGGAATTTATGAGGTCATTTTTATTTGTTGATTTGCAATAACATGTTCTTTGTTTATGTTTCATTCTATTGTACATCTGACTTTGTTTACAAGATCAGGTAACGTTTTGCAGAGATATATTAATAAAACATTATCAATACATTGATTGTTTAGGTAAAATAATTTGGAAAGGACCAGATCAAGAATCTCTAAGAAAATCAAGCCAAATCGCCTCCATCTGAATTTTTGTTTATAAAATGTTATTGTTAAATGTTAAATAGCATTGGTTTGTGGTGAGTTGACAAATTTTTATGATTTTAGCAATTGATAGGGAGTGGTGTATTTTTGATTGTGTTAGATGCTTTTTAAAAAAGTTCAGGATTTGTTAATAGAGACTTTTGTATAAACGGATTTAACATCTTAATTAGCCCTAAATTTGTCTGCCACACTTATTGCCCTTAGTTTTTCGACCCGGTTGCCTGAATATTTAATATGTGATAGGCTTGATTGTTTCAAGGGCAGGTGTTAAAATTATTGTTATTGCTTTTACTAGTTTTTGGGTGGGGGCTACCAATACCAGATATAATGGGGTGTATCAGAATGCCTACATTGGGGGTTTTAGGTAGACTATAAAGTTGAGGTATTTTTTGGTGGTTTTCATTAAACCATAATGTTTGGGTATTCTTGTTCGTATTTTATTTGACTATAATGTTTGGGTATTCTTGAGTGGTATCCTTTTTGTTACTTTGAATAACACCTGCATAATATATATATATATATATATATATATATATATATATATATAATTTATTCAAAAATTATAACATAAATGTGTTATAAAATCACTACAAAAACAGCCATTTTGTTTTAACACTTCTGGTGTCTTCTCAAGTGATGGTGTTGAATGTAGAATAAAGAGTTTTAAAAGGTTCAAATCAAACAAACTCCCCTTGATAAGAAACCAGAAGTGTTGAAACAAAATGGATATTTTTGTAGTGATTTTATAACATGTTTATGTTAAAATTTTCAAATAAATTATATCTGCTCTACTCTGTAGTGAGCACTCTTTTAAGAATAGTATTTTTGGTTATTGGAATTTATTCCATATGCACCAATCCTATACTTGGGTGTATATATATATATATATATATATATATATATATATATATATATATATCTTTGTTTCAAACAAGTTTTGTTGAACAATACTGACAGAGTCTGTCTGTACAATTTTCTATTAATTTTTCAAACTTCCAACAAAATTGTTTTATACAACTGCCTAACTATCCAGAGTTTATTTTGTTCCTTTTGATTTACTTGTAAAATTCAGTTTGGCTGTTGTAAATAGCATCATATTTAAGTGATTTTAAATTGTTTCCAGCAAATGAAGGAACACTGGAATTAGCAAAACACATTTTCATAAACATTCAGAAACATGTGGTCGTATTAAACTCAAGGATATAATTAAAAAATTTCATCAATGTTCGTGTTGCTCCTATAAACATAGTCATATCATTGACATAAACTGAATACCTGGTCAAGATATTAAGTTGCATTTAACTTAAGAAGGAATCGTTCCAATGTTAGAATGTACTGTGTTGGCAAAAGCAAACAACCTTAATGATACATGGGGTTGTGTTATACTTAAGGACGTAATTTATTCCCCGTTTTTAGCTTCAGAAACATATACACAAGAAAATAGGATAACTAAATTTAAAATTTGACAACTTCATTCACCCTTCTATTACTTTTCTTTGTATTTTAATTTCCTAATATTTTATTTTAGTTTTGTTTATAAGAAAAAAGTCAACTCACTACTGAATCATGCTGGCCTTTCAAATCTCACTCAATTCACTACAAGAATCTAGTAATCCTGCTTATTGATCATCAGTATGGGGATCAGTTTTATTTTGCAACTAAGTCAGAAACAGATCTCCCACTTTTTGCCACCATAGGTTGCTCCGAAAGTAATACCTCCTGCTTTATGCTATACCAGTGGTTCCCAAACTTTTCATAGCTAAAACCTCCTTTGCCCCTGGGTCACTTATGGTATTATGCATACTGCAATTTCAAAATGACAACTAATCTAACACTGTGAATAGAAATGTGCATTTCTTATTACCATTATATTAGATGCCACCGGATGAACATCCTTAGCTATATCACAACATTTATACATCAAGAGCATTCACCTCTGCAGATGTTAACTGTTTGCATGTTGCACATACTGTCCAGATAATACCAGCAAAATACAAACATCTTCAAACTTTTAAATTCAGACAACAAAGCTAAGAAAAAAAAACTTGCCTTCATATATAACTCTCTTAACTCTAATCTTAATTTTATTCTTTATGAGTTTCTTGAGGATAAAATTTTGTTATATAGCGGGTTTAACAGCAAAATGTGTCCAAATCGTGCAACAGCAAATCTGTCTAATTGTTAGATTAAGCTTTGAACCATTGTATCTTAGAAATGATTAAAAATATATTACTGGAATTCTCTGAGGTTTTTATAAAACTAATAGACTCTACTTTGAGCAATAAGAATGTATTTAGCTCTAAGTTGAAATGATGATCCCTCTTCCTGTTGTGACCTCCTGATCCAGTTTTCATCTCTACTGTTCCCTCTTTTCTATTTGGCATTTCTAGTTGTGAATGGTGCAAGTCTTTTCACGGTAAGCAAGGTCAGATATGAGCCACGAATGAAAGGACACAAAGTAAAATAAAGCCATGAAGTCATGGACAAAAGAATTAATGAAGAAAAAATTATTATAAAACAGATATTAACAAAATGAAATCCCAGAATTGTTTAATCTGTCCTATGTATCAAACAGTACAAACAAAAAAAAATAGCTAATGGCTTGTTATATATATATATATATATATATATATATATATATATGTGTGTATGTATGTATGCATATGTGTGTATATGTATGCATATGCATGTATAAGGGGTTGCATATACATGTATATATGTGTAAATGTATATACCTGATATAACAGCAAAATGTGTCTAAATTGTGTAACAGCAAAATTGTCCCTTTGTTAGATTAAGCTTTGAACCATTGTATCTTAGAAATGATTAAAGATATCTTACTGTAATTTTACAAGGTTTTTATAACACTATCAGATTCTACTTTGAGCAATGGGAATGTATAATTACTCTCCATGCTTAACAGAAGAATCATGATGAAATTGATCATAAACAACAATGACTTGTTCATTATTAATTAATCATTGCTAAGGATTGAAATAAAGTTCAATTATATATATATATATATTCTAGGATCATTTTCCATCTTATTCAAGATGATCTTCACCCTCTCTAAGCTTCTAACTTTTTGTCCTGGAGTAACAATTTGCCTCACATGTTTCATGTACAATTTCATTTCCAAGTTTTTTTTCACAGCTCTTTGGACTATCATAGCTGAAACTTCTTTCTCATGTACCAAACATGTTATGAATTGAATTGGATCTTTTCTAATTGATCCCTTTATCTCTCAGTTGAAATGATGATCTCTCTTCCCATTGTAACCTCCTGATCGAGTTTTCCTCTCTATTCTTCCCTCTTTTTTAAAAATTATTCACTGTTCTCTTGATGTTTCTTGAATGGACCCTTGAAGATGGAAGCCAGAGTATGAATGTTGATACCATTACTGAAGCCCTGAATGATCTTTTCCCTCTCATCATTGCTCATTTGGGAAGACAGTAGGGCTGACACAAATCAGTTTTAACCTGCTTTCTTTTTAGCTGAATTACTGAAATGGTTTTTCATTGATTCTTACAAAAAATGGTTTCAAGATCACTAAATGCTTTACCTGAAAACTTAGAAAAAAGAAACTCAGTTTAGTGCTTTTTTAGATATTAAATATTTTGTGGGATCAGCGATTATGCTGTTAAAATATTTGGACAGTTTCTGCTGGTAGGTTTGGCAAAAGAAAAGAAGAAATTTATTACCTAGTTTTAATGTTTTCTGCTTCACCCTACCACCTTGTTTTTTTTTTTAAACTATCCCCTTTTTCCTCACTGCCACACCAATGCTTTCAGTGGGACCAGTACTACCTATTTTTGAAATCTGAGTATTAGCCCATAATTATTTTTTTTTTGTTCCTGATCTGTCACTATTCTGAGATATTGTAATCATTTACATTATTTCCATTGTTAAGACTGTTCTCTTCATCTTTATTGACATATTCACAATGTTTCAGCCTTTGTATGCTCTGGCCTTCTTCAGGATCTGTCTGTATTATTGAGATGAGGTATTGTAATTATTTACATTATTTACATTGTTTGGACTATTGTTCTCATCTTTTAAAGGGTTCAGTTCAAAATTGCAATTAGCTGAAGAAGGTCAGAGCGTACAACAGCTGAAATGTTGTGAATATGTCAGTAAAGCTGAGGACAGCAGTCCAAACAATGTAAATAATATAAATAAATGATATTCCCACTGTACAAAGCCCAAGAGCCACTTGACTTATAGGGTTACAGAAAAAGAGGCACAGTTTATGTGGGGATGATAATGGTTAACCCTAGATTTGAACAAGATTGTAGTGATTGGTGAAACATCCACTTGGGAGTTGATACTACAACTCAGTGGTTCATCTGAAGAAGCTATTCAACTATCATTATTTACTTTATTTATCTGTCTTCAGGTAGTTGGAATGTGGCCTTCTTCAGGTAGTTGGAATGTGGCCTTCTTCAGGTAGTTGGAATGTTGAACTGAACTCATTATTTTGCTCACTGGGGTAGACTGTTCTAGTTTCACATGCCATATTTAATGGATGTCAGTTATTCTCAAGGAAACATGACACAGTGGATAAAGGCGTTGGTTAGATCCAGTGACAGGACCCAAAAGAGTGTGAGTTCAATACCCGCTTAAGGCAGTGGAGAACTTGGAGAGGGGAATTAACAGGAGATAACTGATAACTGACATCCATTAGACATGGCATGTGGAACTAGAACAGTCTACCCCAGTGAACGAAATAAAGGGTTAAGTTCGACATTCAAACCAACTGAAGAAGGCAGGAAAGTACAACGTCTGAAACGTTGTAATAAATATGGCGACAAAGATGAGGACAATAGTCGGAATAATGTAAATAGTTTACTTTATTTATATGTGGACTATTGTCTTTATCTTTGTTGTTGCTATCACAACAATTCAGTTGTTCCCTCTGGTCTTCATCAGGTGTATATTGATTGACATGCACCTAATGAAGGCCAGAGAGCACAACATTGCAATAACTACAACAATGAGGACAATAATGATAACTCCTCATTCCAGAAATTCAGACAGAAATTACGTGGTGTTTTAACAAATGACAGAAATAATTGAACAGCTTTTTACCATGGACCACTTTTTGCTTTTTTGTATTTTTTTGTTTGTTTTCATTTGAATCTTTTTTTAATTTTATATTTTATTTCAATTTTTATCACTTCTTCTTCAATGTGCCATGTCCCTTCAGAACGTCAGTGATTATGTCTCTCCACAATTTCCTGTCTTTTGTAGCTCTTAATAACTGTTATCTTTTTGCCATTTCTCCCAAACTCTGCTCCACTATCCATTCACTCAAGCGAGCTTGTATGTTGCTATTCAGAAAAGATGACACATTCTAAGATCCTGGACCTAAATTTACCACGGAAGATTTTTTAAGTTAGTGCACTTTCAATAAATTTCCTCTTTAATAAATTTGGGGATAATCTCCACAGGTACAAGTCTTATTATTTTCAGCCTCAGGTTCTGGTTTGTTTTTTGTCTTTTTTTTTTCTCCTCTTTGTTGTTGTTATTGTTATCTTTTTTCTGCTGTTTGAGAATGAGGCAAAAATGAATTTTCTTGCTTCTCTCATATTGTTCACTGTCCCCACCCCTTTGACTGATCGCTCGATAATATATTTTATTTGCAGTGGCATTTATCCATCCTCCAGCGCTACGGGAATGTTATTTTGAAGGTTAGTGTGCAGTATTCAAGTCTAGCCTGGTATTTACATTGGTCCACAAATTTCAGAGATGAGTGCACATAACTAACAAATCGCTCTGGTTTGCAGAAAATGAGAAAGATGCATAGGAAAAAAAAATCATTAATTCGTTATTGATTACTTATTTAATTTCATATTCAGACTATAAATTTAGGGATCATAAATATATATATATATATATATATATATATATATATCAAAATGTTGGAGAACAAATAAAGTTTTTTAGTAACACTGTGATTCCCCACCTGATGAGATGTCTAAAACCAAAATGTACAATTTTGTAGTGAATATGTGCATGTTCTAATGTAACACTGCATAAGATAAATAAATAAATAAATATATATATATATATACACACACACACACACATACACATAAATAATGGGACTTATTATTATAATTTTGTTTTTTTATCATTTCACTCCAAGTAAGGTTATAATAATGCCACTAAGATGCTTGTGGTTACTGAGAGTGAAAGAGAACAAGAAGACTTCAGGAGAGAGAACCAAAAATGCAATCCTAAACATGATAAAGAAAGATAAACCTCTACTCCAGTTCAAAAGAAAGAGGAGGAGTGTGAATTGGGTGATCAGCAAACCTATTTATTCCTATTAAAAACAAAAAAAAATTACTCTTAATAGCATCAATTACAACATGGTCATAATTTAACAGCCATATTTGGGAAATTAAGAATATGTTTACTTTTCACCAACTTTAAGAATGTCTTAGAGGAGGTACCGTGGAGTACTGGATAGCGGCTCGGATTGAGGAATTGGAGAGCCAAGTTTGAATTCCATTCAAATCCAGTACATGTGCACAAATCTTTGGGAATGTTATGAATCCCTTTCTTCTATGCCCAGATATGAGTAAATAAGACAGGCAGTGTTCTATAGCCTTGGATGGCAACTGGTCTACTGCAGAAAGAAATGGCAACCTACTGTGGGAAAAAAAATCTGCCTCGTCAGTCATGTATCAAAAGATGCATGATCTTCTAAGTGTGTATCATGCATGGCACATAACTGACTGACAATAGTACTTATAGAACAAAAATACTAGCAAATTACTAATAGATTAGATTTGGATTTCTTTTAGTTTACTTTTAAAAGTAAACTGGGTTAACTTAGGCTACTGATGATTCATAGAACTGGTTGATAAGTATTTGATGATCTCCCCCCCACACACACACACTCACTACCCGACAAAAAAAAAAGCACATGTGGATATTAAGTGGGGGATGAGATTCCTTTTACAACAATTTGTAGACAGAGACCCACTTTTTGCTATAAGAGATTCTATATAATTGACTTACCCATCCTGGGTATGACGATAAACTACATCCAGCAGCAAAGCCTCTGATTAGGAGCCTTTGAGGAGCATAGAACCACCTCTTAATTGCTGGTTTTCCCAGGTCCACCTTGACCTGTGGTGGTTGCACCTGTTAGCGTCCCAGCTATGGACAAATAGTTAACCCCCAAACAGAGGTCAAAATACGTTTTTGTAAAAAATTAACAGCCATAAATTTTTGAAGAAAAAATTTTTACCAGCAATATATTTTTGGAAAAATATTAAAAGCAATACATTTTTGAAAAAAAATATTACCAGCAAGAAAAATCTTGTTGGCAGGCATTAAATAACCCATTGAGGTTGATATACCGTAAACCAAATGAAATCAAACCAAGACTTATGACCATGTTGTGTTGAAACGCTGGTTCTTGTATGATCACTGAAGTTAAGTGAAATGAACCTGGTCAATACCTAGATGGGAATATCAGGTATTCGGAATTGGAGTTTCCAATATCAACTAGGTTCTTTGTATACACTTATGTACAAATAGCTTTTGGAAAGATATGAATCCATGCTTTCTCTCTCTAGCTGTGGGTTAATTGGTGGTAATTGTATAAGTAAATTATTATCATCTTCCAAAAATATCTTACAATTTAAAAGTATTTTCTGATTTTGAAAAATCTGCAAAGGGTGATAAGCCATAAAAAAATGAATCTATCAATATTTGACCAAAAAAAATGCTTATAGACATGGTTGAAAAACTGAGATGCTATTGAAAGGCCTGCAATACTAACTTTTGAATTTCTCTACTTTCAAATGACAGGGCTCTTTTAAAAAATACGCCAGTTGGGCTGTTAAGAAGAAAGTCAATTTAAAATTGAGTAGCAACGAGCTTTCAAATGTAGCCAATTCACTACTCATTGTTACTCAAATACATGAGAATAAAAATAGACCTAATTCCAAATTCTAAACATTCTTGTTTTTGTAAAATTGTTCCAAATATTAACCAAGACTGATTTGTTTTGTTATTTACATTTGGATGACAATTGTTGTTATATTCTCAATATTTTGTCCATGGTGTGTGCTTAACGTCTTCAGGTGTTTGCACATCTGAGTAACTGTCAGGGGACTTTGAACCGAAACCTTTATTTAATAGATGATAGTCTAATGCAGTATTTCTCAACGTTTTTAAGCAACAGCACACCTAGGAGCAAATGAAAATATCATAACACATTTAGCAAAATTTTTAAAGGATATACATTTAAATGTTATGAAATAAAACTATAGATTTTTAAAAAATACACCCACAAATATGAACTTAGTTTATTTCTATTCAACTATTTGTGCAATTTATTTAGTGTGAAACCTGTGCCTGGTGTTATTTTTTTTTTTATTTATTTCTTTAATGTTTGGTCAAATGTGTATAAAACAAACTCTTAAAAAGGTAAATATTCATTTATTCAAATACTAACATTGTACCATTACCCTTTCCACAGACATATAAATATATACAGGGTTCAATAGATAAATTGTCATCTAAATTACGCAAAAGTGAAAATAACACTGACATCTCATTTTAACAGATATATTTACCAAAATTAAACAAAATATCTTGAACTATTAAAGAGTAAATTTATTCAATAAAATCTCCATTGGCTTTTAACCACAGCCCCAGATGACTTTGAAATCTCCTGCAACTCTTCTGGATGGTCTCCTTGTTTAAATTGGTGAATGCTGCCATAATCTTTTGCCTTCAGTGCATTTTTGTGTTACAAGGAGTTTTGTTGGTCTCTTGTTCAACAACACCCAAAACATAATAAAAAGTTTGCAGGCTGGGGAGTTAGGTTGCCAGATGTAAAAAAATAACATGGTTGTAGAAATTGTCTGATAGCCATGACTGGATTCTCTTGCTTGTGTGGCATGGTGCAGAGTCCTGTTGCTAGATACAGATTCTTCCAGCAGCCACCCACTTGCCTCAGGGCAACACTACCCCCTCAAGGCACTTGATGCAGGCCTCTGTGTTGAGTTTGAGGCCTCACCAATAAATTTAGGAGTTCTTTTCTTATCAACGTTTTTAAGCAACAGCACACCTAGGAACAAATGAAAATATCCTGTCACATTTAGCAAAATTTTGAAAGGGTATACATTTAAATGTTATGAAATAAAACCATAGATTTAAAAAAACATAGACACACAAATATAAACTTAGTTTATTTCAGTGTTTTTATTCAACCATTTGTGCATCTTATTTAGTAAAATACTAATGATGTACCATTTCTACTTCTACACACACACATAAATATGTATGCCATGAAAATATTTTGTGGCACGCTAGATGAGGATCACTGGTTCAGTGGATTAAATTATTAGTTCATAAATTTGGTTGCATAGTAAATGTGAGTTCAATCCCTGAGCTGGGTAGAGCAGACTAAGACACGGTCAATTCAGTCAATATCCAAAAAAAAAAAGATGACAACGAGATATCCCTAGACAAAGACAGTGGAACAAGTACTATATACCTCTATAAATTAAATAAAGGTTTCATTTCAAAATTGCCTGAGGATTACCTGGATTCAGATCTCTTGAAAAAGGCCGGAGGGCAAATCCACTAAATCAGTCAGTTATGCGCCATACGTGATACATGCTTAGGCGATCATGTATCTTTCAGTACATGACTGAGAAGGCAGATTTTTTCCCCACAGTTTCTTTCTGCAGTACAGTTGGCATCCAAGTTTATAGAACCTAGGGGTAGCGAGAAGAAGTGGATTCATACATTTCCCAAGGGTTTTAGCACGTAAATGAATGTAATGGATTTAGCTGGAATTTGAACTTAACTCTCTGATTTCTCAATCCAAGCCACTATTCAATTCTCCACAGAACAGAGAAGAACTCTTCTGAATAATTATTCCTACAAATATATGTACTTAACAAATGTTCACCAATGGTAGACTCATGTGTCTGTGAATGCCCGGATGATGTTATTGGCATATGTCTACAAATAGGCACATATTAAGCAATCCTCACCTCTAGCCACTGAATGGTGTTGCCTATATAGTCAGCATCAAACTGACATTTATCATGATAAATAACTAAGTAAGATTGGAGGGTATGCAAAATGTCTTTATGGACAAAGGGAAACGCACTTCTTGTAGAAAAGATGTTATGTAGTACAACAGATTAAAAACAGTGCATTATAGATTATGAGATATTATCTACAAAAAATTAACTAGGAGATCCAATCCATGGTAGTTTGATATAAACAAGACATCAGTCAGTTATGTGCCATGCATGATACATATTAGGTGATCATTATCTTTTTATACATGACGGATGACACAGATTTTTTTTCCTGCAGTAGGTTGTCATTTATTTCTCTTTATATTTAAGTTGCCATCCAAGGCTATAGAACCTGGTCTGTCCTTTTATTTATATCATGGCTGGATGGGGAAATAAAATTCATAAAATTACCGAAATATATATTAGCACATAAATGAATATAATGGATTTTTTTTGAATTGAACTTTCGGCTCTCCGATTCCTCAATCTAAGCCACTATAAAGGAACTAAATGTATGATAAGAAAAGTGCTAAAATTAGTTGTTATTATCATAATTTTTTTTTATATCCATTAGTCTGAATGACAATAACGTAAATTATTATAACTCTTCATCTCAGAGATTCTGAGATGTCTCATTTCAGAAATTCCATAATTGTTGACCAATGTTTTATATCATTCTTGTCCAACTTTTCTTCTCATCATATATATATATATATATATAGATTTACATTGATAATGCATGAGGGCATATATATATATATATATATATATATATATATAGTATAATGTATCCTGTTTTAACAATGTATACCTCAAAAGAATATTGGTCTGTGTGAAAGAGGCATATGCATATTTAAAAATATCAAAACTTAATTTGTTTATCTTACTAGATGCATGGAGATTTTTATTTTTTGCACAAAAATACCTAAGTGAAGTAATCCATATACACCCCTACACACACACCAAATTTAGTCTGATAAAGTCCTAAATGATGAAATACGTCACGAGTAAACATTTTCCAATTTCATACATATTTCTCAAATATTGTTCTTATTATCTCATACATATATATATATATATATATATATATATATAAGGCTCTCTTCCTTTAATAATGATACTAAGAAGCTCGTCCTTGAATATGAGAGAGTACTATTGAAAATAAGTAGACAAAACTTGTCTAAATTATTCAGTGAGATATTTTAATGAAAACATGCTGCCAAAATATATGCTATATATATATATATATATATATATATATATATATATATATATATATATATATATATGATAAAAAAAAATTTTTTCTTTTTAAAAAAGAATATATATATATATATATATATATATAAAATTTAAAAAAAAAAACAGACCACTTTAAAACTACCATTATAATAATTTATTTCACCAGAGCCCTTTTTTTCTTTGGATCATCAGATAGCACTTCCAAAAATGAAAATATATATATATATATATATATATATATATATAGACAGAAAAAAACTTCTGTATTTAAAAGGTTTTATTTTGTGTCCAGATTAACTTTATCAAAGGAAATGTAAAGATTTCATTTTGCAACATGTATTTTATAAACAGAAGTATTGTGTATTCTAAAAAAAAATTTAAATTTAAGAACATTGGAAAATATTTCTATGGAATATTCCTGTGAACAGCAAGGTAAACTATGGGGGATGCTAAGTGATATAATTGAATGCCTCATAAATGAAAAATGAGTAAATGTTATTATTGTTGTTTGTATTTGTTCATATTTATTTATTTACATACTTTTTATATTAATGTGATTATTATTATTATTCAAGTTTTCCTTTTGTCATTATTCATATTGTCTTTTTAGAGATATGTCCTTTATACTTGAATTTGTACATACATTATGTATGTGTCTGTGTCAGTGGATGTGTATTTGTGTGAGTGAGAATGCATGTGTTTGCACTGATTAAAAAATATTTGCCAACATAAATGTGTATGCATATGCATGTGTATCTCTATTTCCATCTGTGTCTAAACAAATATATATGGATATATATGTATGTTAAGAAATGGACGAGGTCCGACAATTTATTTATTAAAGACATTTTTATTTATGTTTAACGTTGTTATTTTATAGATACAAGTATTTAAGCAAATGCTCTGTTTATGATAAACAGTATTAAATAACATTTACCGGCCTGAATGTCCGAGAAATTTTCATAGAAAATATTCGTTCATAGACAATTTTCGAACCTGCATCCTATATTATAACCGTCATATATACGCTGACGTGCCTTGACCAGTTATTTGTTGTGAATATTATGGTATTCATGGAAGATTGTAGTTTATAACAGTAAATTCGGACCTTGTCTACCATAAGGTTCATGGTGGCCGAGTGGTTAAGGCACGTCAGCGTATATGACGGTTCCGTATAGGATGCAGGTTATCAATCCTGTCTATGAACGAATATTTTCTATGAAAATTTCTCGACATTCAGGCCGGTAAATGTTATTTAATACTGTTTATCATAAACAGAGCATTTGCTTAAATACTTGTATCTATAAAATAACAACGTTAAACATAAATAAAAATGTCTTTAATAAATAAATTGTCGGACCTTGTCCATTTCTTAACATATGACGTCATTTGTTTACATTCGATACGCCAGAGCAGTTATGAATGTACGAGATTCATGGAAGATTGTAGTTTATAACAGTAAATTGACCTTGTCTACCATAAGGTTCATGGTGGCCAAGTGGTCAAGGCACGTCAGCGTATATGACGGTTCCGATAGGATGCAGGTTCGAATCCTGTCTATGAACGAATATTTTCTATGAAAATTTCTCGGACATTCAGGCCGGTAAATGTTATTTAATACTGTTTATCATAAACAGAGCATTTGCTTAAATACTTGTATCTATAAAATAACAACGTTAAACATAAATAAAAATGTCTTTAATAAATATATATATATATTTATTAATATCCATATGCATATAAATATATATATGATAATTAAAGAAATATAAATGTATATCAGTTGTATAACATAAATTCACTTTTATTATAAGGTTCATCAGAAATTAAGTTTATTTTATTTTATTTTTTGAATGTTTTCTCATTCTCTATGAACCTAATAATTTCTAAAATTTAAACATGTTAATTGATATAAATTATTTCTATTGTTTATAATTCAATCATCCTGTTTGATTATGATCCATATTTTATCTGCATTTTGATATATTTAACTCATATATATATATATATATATATATTTGAATAAAAAAATATATATTTATATATCCATGTAATAATTTATTTCAACACAAAACTTTTAAAATAATACTCTGGATCATTAAGACTTTATTTTTTCAAATATAAAATGAAAAATAAATATACAATTTTTGATGGACCCAAACAATCCATATAAAATTAATTTAAAGATGGGAGAAAATTATAATTCTATCAATATTAGATGTAATAAACAATTTAATTCCTTATCCTTAAACCCAATCTGTGTAGGCTTATATGCTGTAAATTCTATGAATTTTTTCCAGTCGACTCTTTAATAGAAAATGGACCAAAACTCCAACAAACTTCAAATTAAATTCTTAATTTTTTAGACATTTAGATTTATATCAAACTTTAATTTTAAAATATACCCTTTAAAGGAAAAAAAAAAAACAATCTAAAATTTGATAAAATGCTATCACATATATGATTTATTATTTTATTGTTTATGTATCTTCCATTTTTTTTCATCTTCTTCTCCTCATATATTATTTTTCTATATCTAGAGATAACATATATATAAGTTATATTATATATCTAGCCTA
This sequence comes from Acanthosepion pharaonis, assembly GCA_903632075.3. Taxonomy (NCBI): domain Eukaryota; kingdom Metazoa; phylum Mollusca; class Cephalopoda; order Sepiida; family Sepiidae; genus Acanthosepion; species Acanthosepion pharaonis. The sequence continues at coordinate 244,711 of CAHIKZ030001964.1, read as the reverse complement.
TAACAGAGGGGGTTAAAATTAAAAAATTGAAATGGTACATCTAAAATCACTGATATCTTCTCTAAACCTTTTCATTTTTTATTTCAACCTTTTCAAATAAAAAGTGATGATTTTTCTTTAAAAATTTGTGGTGAAATAACTTATTACATGGAACCTTAAAATGGTCTGTTTTTATTCAAACATATTTAAAGAATTTACATTGAGCTCTCTGGATATCATCCTCCTTGGGTCTACCCATACGGATTACCTAGTTTTGCATAAAATAACATATATATATATATATATATATATATAGAACACACACACACACACACACATATAAACTGTACACATATTAACAGAAAATCAGTTATCTTAATATATTTATTGAAATACAAATGTATTAATACTTTTGCACGTATATATACAAGCATGTGTATTTATATTTTTCAATTATTAATAGATTTTTTTTGTATAAAAATACAGACATATATACATTGCACTTTGCAGATGTTTCAAGATATATTTTTTAATAAATTTGGCTTAGAGTCACATCATGTTAAAACACTGGTTCCTGTACAATCACTGAAGTTAAGTAACATTGAGCCTGGTCATTACCTAGATGGGTTATCACTTGGGAATACCAGGTGCTTTAAGCTTGGATGTGTGGCTGATGCAAGGGATCATGGCTCGAAATTGTTAATTGGAGAGCTGAGTTCTAATTCCTATTGGGTCATTATGCAAGAATACCCTCAGGAAAGATACGATTCCATCTCTTCTTCCCCCAGCTATGGGTTAATTAGTAAGATCTACATTACTCAACCATTATTATCTCCAAAAATAAAAAGATTCTTACAATCTAAAAATACTTTCTGGCTTTAAATAACCTGCAAAGGGTTGATGAACCATGAAAAACAAATCAATCAAAAGAAAAATCTTAATAAATTTATATTTTGGGAACAGTATGAACCTGCCACACTGTAGAGAAAAAGAGTTTCTACAAGTTGAAGAAAGTACTCTGTATAATTAAATTATACATAATATGTAAAAATAAGTTAAAAGGTAAAATGACACCATATACATATATAAAGAGATTGTATCTCCAACAGTTAAAATAATATATATGTTGGTCACACCACAACTGTGTTGTCTAAAATGTTTAGTTTTCATTTGCATCAAACATCTCTCAACATTTGCAACAGCATGCCTGTCCAAATTGATAATTTAGGAAGATTCTTGTTGAAAATGTTAAATGTATTACTTTTCATAGAAAATAATAAACATAAACTAAAAAAAAAATTTTAAGACTATCTATATTAAAAAAATTTCCAACCATTAATAAAAAATTAATTATGAATACTTTCAATTCCATTTTTTCTATGTTTATAGTAGATATTTTAAAATATCTAGGTTTCAACTAATAGATTTAAATAGTTTTAAAAACGTTTAGACATTTCAATAACTCAGTTAGCTCCCTTGACGTTTGCACGTGTGTCTAGATGATAAAATTTTAAAATGGTACAGTACATAATCTTAGTGTTTTTCACTTCACACATAAAAATTTAATTTTCAGATGAACCCAATAATTTTGCCTTAGTAAAATGATGAACACAACAAACAAGAAAAAACAAGACCCTGATCACAACATTGTTTTAATGTTGAAAGTACTTGGAATAAAATGAATATGCATCAACATTGTAATTTTCTTTCTTCCTTTAATAAGGATACAAAGAAACTCATCTGTATTTACAAGAGAGGATCCTATTAAAAATAAGTAGACAAAACTTGTCTAAATTATTTAATAAGACATATCTTAATGAAAACATGTTACCAAAATTTACGCAATATATAATGATGTATTCATATATAAATGTGTGTGTGTGTGAACACTTCTTATTTGAAATAGACATTCCATTTTTATTTATTAAACAGTCTGGATTATGTCTGTCGATTGGACTACCTGTTCAAGAAATCTGAGTAAAGAAAATATGTCCTCCAGTAGGAATTGAACCTATCTCCACCTTTGTGCTTTCCTTAAAGAGGATAAAAAAGCCTTGCTTATTGTGATACTTCATGATCAAGCAGTAAAGCATGTTGAATTGAATAGCAGTTTCTCTCTAAAAGAGAGGACACCTGTTCAATCTCTGCCTTTTCTATCAAGACAGGCAAGTGAAGACTGGGCAGCTCCAGCCCAGATACGCTATAGCCCTTATCTTAATAGGACTACATGAGCAACTGTTGTAATAAGAACTTCTGTTGGATTAAAGTAAAATGTGGCTCGCCACAACTTCCAGTTTTTTGTAGCTTTTAATAAATTTCGTCTTTTCACTATTTTCTGATCACTGCCCTACTAACCATTTACACAAACTTGTTGTCCTATGTATCATGTCCCTTCATGACATGAGCGATTATGGCTCTCCACAACATCCTGTACTTTTTAGCCCTTAGTAAAGTTTATCTTTTTGCTATCCTGGTAAATGGTTTATGGCCATATCACATTGAAACACCAGTTCTCATATGATCACCAAAGTTAAGCAACATTGAACCTGGTCTGCACCTAGATGGGTGACTGCTTGGTAATATTAGATGCTGTAAGCTCGGATGTGCAAATGGTGTCATGGATAATGACATGGAATTGGAAATCGGAAATCCAAGTTCCAATTCTAGGCAGGTTTGTCATATTGGCTTACTCACAAATAGTCTTTGGAAAGATATGAATCTACCATTTCTCTCCCCCCGGCTATGGGTTAATTAGTAGGACTTACATTAGTAAATCATTATTATCTCCAAAGAATTCTTACAATCTAACATATTTTCTGGCTTTGACTACCCTGCAAACATTTGATAGGTTGTAAGAAATAAATCAACCAGTCAATCCTGGTAGGAATTCTAATTCACTCAGTCTCACTTCACTGTAAAGACTGAATAAATTCTTGCCTTAAACCTTTTGATATTTTTGTATATTTCTTGAATCCATTTTCTGTCCATATGCAGGTGGTTTGCTGCCAATATAAGTTCTGGATTATTCTAATATCCTATCAAGCTTATCTAACAGTTTCAATGGATACGAAAAATTGTCTATTTGGGTCACATTCTTTATCTGATATGTTTTTAATTGAAACGTATATAATGCGAAATCTGTGTCAGTGATCATTCCAAGGATGTCTTTTTAATATGGAAATATTAAAAAGTCAAATCCATGTATCAATGTATAAATTTATATACAGAGCTATATATATATATATATATATATATATATATATATATATATATATATATTGTGTGTGTGTGTATACTTGTGTGTGTATATAAGTGTCAAATGTCAGGATGTCTTTTTTAATATAGAAATATTAAAAAAATAAATCCATGAAGAGAGGTTTAAATAAAATCAAAAAGGCGATTGTTCAATCCCTGTCTTTTCTATGTCAAGACAAGTGAAAGTGAAAACATCTGTAGGGCAGCTCCAGCCCATGAATATATATATATTATCTTAATATACTACATGAGCAGCTTTTCATTTTGTGTTTTTTTATTAAAAAAAAACCCTAATGATCCACAGTCCTTTAAAAGGGCTGTGGTGAAATAATTTATTATATGGAACCTTAAAGTGGTCTGTTTTTATTTAAAATATATATTATAGTAAAAAAAAGAAAGAACAGTAAGATATATAATCCAGTGTTCTTATTGATATTTTTATTTTTACAAAAATCCAAAATTTGCTTGAAGATGAAACAAAACTAATGCTTTTAATTTAATTATATAATTAAATTTGAAGTTTTTAGCTTTGGTTTTTGAAACATGATAATTCCTGTGTCATGAAGGAACCATATTTTTGAATCAGTTAATTTATAATATATATGTATGTGTGTGTGTGTAAAAATATATAGAAAATAGGAAAGAACTCATTAGGTAAATAATCCAAAGTTCTTTAGTATTTTTGTTATTATTTTTATTGTTTTGAAACATGAGAACTCTTATGTAGCGTTGGAATCATATTTTTAAATAAATAATTATATATATTGTGTGTGTGTGTGTGTGTGTGTGTACTTGTGTGTGTATATAAAGACAAAAGGAAAATTAAATTTATATACAGAGCAATACAAATAATAGTAAGGAAAAACTTAAACATCATATAAAGCAGTTATAAATTTATCTCAACTGATATATATATATACACACACACACACACACCTGCTTCATCAGACTGGCTACATTTGCTCCTTATAAACTATAAGTTGAGCTCTCTCAGGAATATTCCATTTAATTAAGAATAAAATGTAGTCAGTCTGATGAGGCAGTTATATATATGTATATCTGCTGAAGTAAATCTATTACCAATTTATATGATGTTTTAAGTTTTTTCCTTACTATTATATATATATATATATATATATATATATATATAATAGAATCATACACAATCTTCTTCTATATGTCCTTCAGGTGATTAGCAATTATGTCTCTCCAGAATCCCTGTCCTTTGTAGCTCTTTGTAAATTTTGTCTTTTTGTTATCTTTCCTTATCCCCGTTATGTCATCCACTTACACAAGCTTAGGTGATAGGTCATGCATTGTTTTCTTTTTAAAAAATTTGCCTTCAGTATGTCCTGTGATTTTTCAAATTTTCTGAAATAATTTCTTCATTATGTGCCCTAGAAATTTCAACTATCTCTTTAGTTGATAAAATAAATTTTTCAATTCCATTTTTTCCATAAAACTCCATTGTTATTGTTTAGTTCATGGTATTCTCAGTATCCTTCTGTAGAACCACATTCTGTCGCTTCAAGTGAATTCTTCATCTATGAAAAGATTGTCCAGCATTAACTGCCATATAGGAGATTAAATATTACATAACAGTTCAATCCTATTTTCTTTGTTTCTAACAACATTTTCCTATCTCTTAATACTTTACTTTGGTCCCAGTTGAAAGGCATGAGGTTGTTTTGCATTCAAGTTTCCATTTTAGATCAAATATTACATAACAGTTCAAAACCTATTTTCTTTGTTTTAAACAAAAAATTTTCCAATTTCTAAAATTGAGCCTTTTTCTTTGGCATCTTTCGCTAAATTTTTGAATCATAAATTTCAGTGTCACAATTTCCATCCGAGTGTTAAGATAAAATCTAGAATTTAAATTGTTGTGCTTACTTGATTTGTAATTTGCATGTTGGGTTTTTCCTTTTGCTAACTCAAGGACACATGGCCCAGTGGATAAATAAAATAGCCTTGAAAACAAAGGAGGATAAAACAATCAAAGAGTTTTGTTTTCAATTTTCTGAAAAGAATCTTGAAAAAAAATTGAAGAATTGACTTAAAATCAGATAACTGATTGAGATATTGGAAGAATTCATGGTACATGGAACTAGAACAATCTCTTGTTTGATGAATGAAATATTTAACATTTTGGGTAAAGAATTCCAATCATCATTCTAAACAAAAATTGTATAATCAAATTTTTCATCATTGGAAATTTGACAAAAGAAGAATGAGGATCAACATATCCAAAAAATATTTAAATAAAAAAATTTGAAACATTCTATCTTCTTGCCATTTGTGCTTAAATCAATCTTCTAAATTTCTTTTGAAACTTTCTTGGAGGAGTTCTTGCCAAGATCATTTTCTGTGTTTGTCATCAACACTATTATTTCTATATCTTAAATAAATTAAGATTTGGCCGTCAATAATAATAAATCTTGAAGGACTTTTAATTCAGGTTTAAGAATCATTTCACAGATATAAGTTCATTGAATAAATTGTTGGTGAGAGGGTATATCCTTGTCTTTACACTCTTTTTTATTTCTATATATTTTGTGAATTCATTTTAAAATCCAAAACTGGCAATTTGCAAAAAAATCCTTGAAATGTTTAATAGATCAGCTTTTGGGGCTTAAAATAATTCAACATGAAGATTTTTTAAAAATTTGAGCATGCAAATTATTTGAACCCCCCCCATCTTTACTGGAATCGTTAAATCACATTAACTATGATTATTAATAAAAAAAATTATATATATTTAAGAAAGAAAAAAGGAAAAAAAAGTAAACTAATTTATTTGGTTTATCTTCTTTTTAAGATATTTTTTTATGATTTTATGACCTCTTGGTCCTATTTGAATACTTTTTTTTATCAAGATAGATAAACAAATTTCTTATCTCAAACCCTTATTTTATTTCAAGAAATAAAATATTTTATCACTTTGTATGCAAAATTAGATATCTATATAGTTTTTTCTATGGTAAAAGATATTTTCATTGGATTTTTTTTAAATAAAAATTTTGAAAAATTTTTTTTCTTTAAATGACTAATTTACAAAGAAATTGATTTGTTATTATCCGGCATTCATAACATTTCGAAAACATTTCTTTTTTTGGATAAAAATAAAGAACAAAATTAAATCACTGTACTATTTTTTTCATAGATTAAGATTATTATAGATGCATTTTTTGAATACAAATTTTTATTAAAACTGATGAATTTATTATTTAATTTTTAAAGCTATGGTTTTTTTTTTTTTATATTTACTATTTTTATTTTCATCTCAACATTTCATTTTTGGTATCATCAAAAATTCAGGTGTATATCAATCAAGGTAATTTTAAAATTTATATTGAACAAAACAAAAATATTTAATTTAAATAAATATTCTTTTCTACTTTAAAATCTTTCAATCTTTGGCTCCTTTTTGTCCCTAATGGTTAGTAAAATTTATTTATCAAAAGAACAATTTTTGTTTTGAATAGTATAAAGTGATCAAAATAAAAGCATCATCTACTTTTTCCTTGTGCCAAATTAAACCTATAAAAAACAGAAAAATCACTTGAAAGCACCATGAGGTGGTTTAATGGTTAGGAACATTTGTCTCATATAAAACAATTTTTTCTGAATTATGTAAAAAAGTAAACAGAACTAAAATTTACTTCAAAAAAACTTATTAATTTTATGCCAAAATAAAACAATGATTTCTAAATCATTTTTTCTTAAATTTTAAATGGTTTATTAAATTTCACATAAAAAGCCATTGTTAATCACAACTTTTTTAACTAGTTTTTTCCTCACTTTGCCCCTACTTTTGAACCTTTAAACATCGCATTTAAAAAATCCTTTGAAAAATTTTTTAGAAACCTGTTATATTTATGTATTGGATTAATAAATTTCAATTCACTATAAATTAATTTTATGTTTAGAATTAAAATAAATATTTCTATATGAATTTTTTGTTTTTTTTGAAAGTGAGGAATTGATTTCCAAAGTTTGTAAAAAATTTTTGATATAATCCATAAAATTTGTTAAATAATATAATTTATATATTTATATATGAATATATATATATATTATACACCCGAGTTTTTATTAAAAAATGGAAATGGTAGTTTTTTTGCTTTTTGGGATATTTCAATATATTCTTTCTTTTTTTTTAAAATCAATTTGAAAAAAAACTCTTTTTTTTGTATGAGCAAATGGGAAAACTATATTTAAAAAATATTGCTTTCTTTATTTGGTGATGTTGTGATTTCAATCCCTATTCTTCTTTAAATTTTTTTTTCTCCAAGAATTTTAAAAAAAGAGATGATAATTTTCTATAAATTTATAAATTACACAATAGATTTTTTGGAAAATTGCTTTTTCCAGATTAACATTTTTTTTTTTTTTCATAGTCAAAATGAAAATAAATAATTTTAAAAGAACAGCCACTTTTCCTTTGTGATCTAAAAATTTTGTTTTCTTTTTAATTTTTTAATTTTGAAACAAAACTTAAGTATGAATTTTTAAATTGTTTCTCAATCTTTTTGAAAAATTAATTAAAAAATTTCAAGAAATTTTTTTTATAAAATTTGAATTTTCATTTGTTCCCAAAAGAAAAATTATAGTGGTACAACTTTTTAAAATTTGAAAGGAATTTTTTTAATATCCCTGATTTTAATCCCTTTTGAAAAAAAAAGGTAAAAGGATTTTTATAAATTTTGTCAAAAATTCAAAATTTAATTCTTCCAGTTTAAAATATCAAAAAATTTCAATCTTGAATTAAATATAAAAAAAATGGTACAATGTATCTAAATTTTAAAAAAAAAATGCATTTTAAATATAAAAAAAATTTTTAATCTCATATTAATTTCTCTTCTTTATGGCTACTTTTCAAGTTGAAATTTCTTTGATTTTGCAATCTTTTTGTTAAGTTGTAAAATTCTAAAATTTAAAAAATTCCGCTTGAGATTTGGTTATTTTTTTTGCTTTTCATTCCATTTTTATTATCATACTAGAACTTGAAAATGAGTTGAATACAAAGTTTTCCTTCTCAGATATTTGAATTTCCTTATCAGTGGTTCCCAAACATTTTTTTCTCTGGGCTGGATTTTCAGAATGAAAATTTGCTCACACCTCAGCAAATTTTATGATAGAAAAAGTACATTTAAAAATGAAAAAAAACAAAAACAAAAACAACATTGAGGAGAAAGGGAAATAACTGCAGATTCAAAGTCAAAATATTATCATTGATAACTCTCTCCTCCAATTTGCAAACCCCAGTTACTGTATTCTTAATACTTGATATAATGCAAAAAATATCACAAAGAAAAATTGGTCAATAATTATTTATAATTATTTATAGTGGTACTCATGCATGCAATTACATGTAATTCATAATAATATTTTAAATTTTGAAATCATATTTATTTTTGGCATATGAATTTTTTGAAACTGTTTCTAAATCTTTGATTTTCTTTCAATCATTCTGCCTCACCTGCAATCCTCTTTACCAGAAAATCCACCTATGAGGCACACCATTGTTTGAAACCAATGGTTTAAAATGGCATTTTCAATTTACAAATATTTCTAAATTTTTTTTAAAATTTAATTTTTTTTTTAATATTCAAAAATTAATTCATAAGAATTATTTTTTTTTTAACCCATCAGTTTTTAAATTACCTTTCAAATTTTAAATTAAAATGTTAAACAAAATTTATAAAATGAAAATGCTTTCCTAACTGTAAAAACAAATTGATCAAATGATTTATTTGATTGTTTTTATCAATATATTGATTTGGTATTTAATTTGCTTTTTCTTATATCAGTTAAAATTAAAAAGAACAAAAATTCATTGAGTCAATTGCTCTTCCACCAAAAAAAAAATTAAAGTTGGCTCTCTGTTTTCAATGCCAGGAAATTTTTCTCCCCGGAATTTTTATACTTCAAATATACAAATCAACCATTCGCCCATTGCATGTAATTGCTGCCATATATATGGTCTGGGGCACCTTCTGTTTTACCTCGGAGTTCTTGACAAGATCCAGAGACGGATATGTAATATAATTGGCCCTGATCTGGCGTCTCGTCTCTACAATCACTCTCTCACAGACGCACTGTCGCCTCTCTCTGTCTTTTTTCTACAAATACTTTCATGGTAATTGCTCCGATGAGCTGCTTTCACTGGTTCCCAGACTTCATGAATTCAAGCGCCCTATAAGGGCTGGCATCCCGCTCCCACCCTTACACTGTAGAAACTTTTAAATGTAGCCGTCTCTTCTACTCCAATAGCTTAATACCTCACACCTCTCGCCTATGGAACACCCTTCCCAATTACTGTTTCCCTGAGAAATTAAATCTCCAACTATTCAAATGTAATGTCAATCGACATCTCCAGTTACCTTGATCTATCCACTATCCTTCTCCTCATCCTTTCTTCTATCAAAATATATCTGCTCTTGCTCCAAATCTTCTGCAACCCCTGCATCCTAGTGGCTTCACGCCCTTGCTCAAAGGGGTAATGCTTAAAAAAAAAATTACAAATTTTTATACCCTTGTCTATTTCTTTAAGGATTGAAATAGATTTTACATCTTTTTTTGGTTTGTATTCATTTTGGTATAAAAATATTTTTCTTATTTTTTGAAAAAGGTTTTTGAAATTAAATTTGTAATCAAAATAATTAAATGACACTAAACAACAATTTCAAAAGATGGAACAATCTTCAAATTACTATTTTTGGAAATCTGTCATAAAGAAAAATCATTTTTTATTTTAAATTGCATTCAATTAGAATTATCATTAAAACTGGAAAAATAAATAAAAAAATATTGGTATTAAAAATTAATTCAACCAATTGTGTGCAAATGAACCAGGAGCTGATTTTAATGATAAAATAAAGATTTTTTTCATTAAATAAATTGTTAATTAAATGTTTACATAAATAAATCATCAAATTTTACTTTTGATATACTACTTTAAAATTTGAAATCCTTTGCTTGACTTAATTTTTTTAATTCTTTATAAAATTTTTATCTTTGCAATCATTTCTATATGAATCATCTATATTTATTTTTCTTTCTTAATAACAAATTAAGCCCATTTAAATTTTAGTATTTTTCAATTTGATAAAATATTATTTAATTGATTAAAAAAAATGCAAAATATTTGGAAAAACAATGGTCCTTTTGTTCTAATAAACTATATCCAAAATAAAAATTTGATGTCAAAAATAAAAAAATTGAGAATTGAAACCACCTCTTCTTGACCCTGGTATTCCCATTGTATTTCACAATCTAACAATAAATAGTTAACAATTATTCAAAATGGTTAAAAAAATATGAAAATTTTTATAGGTTTTTATAATGGCAAATTCTTAAATTTTTGTTTAAAGATTATTTAAAAGGAATATTTTTTTCAAAGAGAATATTACATAAATATTGATTTTTGATAAAAAATATTATTAAAAAATTTGAAAATCTTGTCAGTATTAAATAACCTACTGAGGTTGATTGATTTGTAAAAATAACAAACCAATAAAAACAATAAATTTCAATGAAAATTTTTTATTAATTAATCATATATTTAAATAATTTTTTGATGTAAAAATAATTTTTTTTAACTCCTTTCAAGAACCTTGGAAATTTTTATTTAAAAATCTTGTTAAGTTTGTTGAATTTTTTGGTAAATTAACCCAAAACTTTTCATTTAATTTTTTGTAAAAATCCATGATTATTGATTTTTAATTCTTGAATTTTTTGTTTATTAAAAAATGAATGAAAAATATTTTTTAATATTTTTTTTCAATTTTAATATTTGAAATATTAAGTGAAAATATTTTTTTATTATATATTATTCCTCAGCCATTTAAATCTATAATCAATATTTTGAAAATTCTTTTTTTTATGTTAAATTTCAAGTTTATATTAATTATTTGGACAACTCTTTGGAGAATTTAAAATAAGCAAATTTTTTTCATCAAACACAGAAAATATTCCATGAATTGTAAAATAAAAAAATGTAATAAAACCAACTATTTAATTAGAAAATCTTTTAATTGTTTTATGAATAAGATATTATAGACAATAAACACTAATCTCAAAAAAAATAAATTCTGATGAATAATGAATTTTTACAAGAATTTTTAAAAAATTTTAATTAAAATAATTTATAAACAAATTTAATTTTTTTAAAATTCTGTTTTAATTTGTAAAAGTCAAATTTACATTTTCAATAAATTAAAAATTATTTACTTTTATTAATGAAAAAAATTTTCTAGAAATTCAGTAAAGCCTATTTTAAAAAATTGAATTTATTTTTTATTTTTGTGTATATAAAATAAAAGTTTTGTAAAAATGGAAAATGAAACAAAATATTTTTTATCAAAAAAAATCTGTCATGATTCTGCATTTGATTTATAAATTTTTAATTTATTAATAATTTTTCTATATTTCCCCATATATTTGTCTTCATAAAAAATGACTATAAAAAAACTCCTAAATTCATTAAAAAAAAACAAAATATTTTTCTTTTATGAAGATTCTTAAATGTTAGTTAAGAAAAAAATTATTAAAAAGTTTTTTAACAAAATTTATAATCTTCCTTAAAAAAGTTCTATGAACCATAAAATTTTATTATCTCCTGGCCTGTATTTCAGCTTCAAATTATATATTAAAAAATTTTTCTCTAAACATTTTGTCTTTATTTTCTTGGATATCTATCTTTGCTATAATATATAAACTTGAATTTATTTTGTTTCACTACAAGATTGGTGGCAAGGTCTCATCAATTCACAGTTATGAAACATAGATTTTTTACCATAAATCTTGGATTACTAACAGTTTCTTTTCTCATTTTCTTTTCTTTAAGTCCTTTCTTCCTTTAATTGCTATTTTCAAAATTTTTTTTTTCATTTAAAAAACAAATAATTTTGATAATCATCATAAATTTTTAATAAATTTGAATGATTTACACATCTTCCCAAAATGTCTTTAAAAAAAGAACATAATTAATTTAATTTTTCTCTTTTTTTTTTCAATCTTTCACATGTGTAATCCCTTGATTAATGGCTTTTGTTAAAATTTGGAAAATTGTGTTATAATATATATATATATATATATCATACTAAAAATGACAAAACATGGTTTATCCATCCAGTGCATAATGATTTAAAAATAAAGAAAAAAATTGAGTTGTTTTTAAAACTATTTAAAATAAATTTTTGCCAAGGTTTCCAGTCAGAAAATTATTTAATTAATTAAAATAAATAAAAAATAAATACAAACAAAAATCTCACAAGAAGGTTGAAATTTTGCTGTTTGCATAAAAATATTTATGTTTAATTTTTTCAAAAAAAACAATTTTGTCATTTTCAAAATAATTAAAAAAATATTTTTTTTTAATCTAACATAAAATAATTTTTAAGTGAATGAGATTTAAAATACGAGTTGTTTAAACATTTTCAATATTTTGTTTGAACTTTGTTTAAACAGACAATTTTTTCCTATGTTGAAATCAACTTTTCATGTTTTATAACTTGAACTGTCAATATAACGGTCAATATAGTCATATATATATATATATATATATATATATATATATATATATAATATTTATTATTTAAATTATTTTGAAAAAATGCAATGTATTTTCAAAACACTATATTTTCAACTGCACAAATGGGTTTTTTTTATAATATATACATTAAAAAAATAAAAAAACTGGAGTATATGCTTGTTGATAACATAAAAATGGGGAAAATGGATTGGGATTTTTTGTTTATGGTCTGTTTTTATTTTTTTTATATTTATATGTATGTATTATATATTTTTTTCTCAAACAAATGGAAAAAATGAATTTTTATTTTTATAAATTTTTTTTTCTAAAAAGTATTTTTCATAACCAATTTCATATTCTTATTTTGTCAAATTATTGAAATTTAAATGAAACCAAGATGTTTGTTTGTAGTGAGTAAAATAAAACCTTGTTCATATGATAAAATTAAATAAATAAATAATTATTGGTCTACTATCATATTTATAAAAAACTAGATTAATGCTGTGAACATTGGAATTTTATATATTAATTGTTTGGATATATTTTGCATATATATAAATATATATATATATATATGTATGTGTGTATATATGTATATGTTTGTGTATTGTTGTGTATGTATAATGTATGTGTGTTTGTGTATGTAAAATGTGTGTGTGTATGTGTATGTATGTGTGTGTGTATGTATATATATGGTGTGTATATGTATGTGTATATGTATGTATGTTTATGTATGTGTGTGTTATGGTATATATGTGTGTGTGTGTGTATGGTATGTGTGTGTGTGTGTGTGTATGTGTGTGTGTGTGTGTGTGTATGTGTGTGTATGTGTATATATATGTGTATGTATATGTATGTGTGTGTGTGTGTGTATGTATATATGTATGTATGTAATGGTATGTATGTATGTGTATGTGTATGTATGTATATGTGTGTGTGTGTATGGTATATATGTGTGTGTGTATGTGTGTGTGTGTATTGTGTGTATGTGTGTGTGTGTATTGATATGTATGTATGTGTATATGTGTGTGTGTATGTGTGTGTGTGTGTGTATGTATGTATGTATGTATGTGTGTGTGTGTATGGTATGTATGTATGTGTGTGTATGGTATGTATGTATGTGTGTGTGTGTGTGTATGGTATGTATGTGTGTGTGTGTGTATATGTATGTATGTGTGTGTGTGTGTATGGTATGTATGTATGTGTGTGTGTGTGTGTATGGTATGTATGTGTGTGTGTGTGTATGTATGGTATGTATGTATGTGTGTATGTGTGTGTGTGTGTATGGTGTATGTATGTGTGTGTGTGTGTGTGTATGGTGTGTTGTGTGTGTGTGTGTGTGTGTGTGTGTGTGTGTGTGTATGTATGTGTGTGTGTGTGTATGTATGGTATGTATGGTATGTGTGTATGTGTGTGTATGGTATGTATGTATGTATGTGTGTGTGTGTAGACAAAAGGAAAATTTTTTTCTTTACCAGCATATTTCATCCCCTGAGAGATTTTATCAGTATAGAGAATTTTCTTTTGTAACTTTTATTTACAAACAGAAGTTAGTTTTCAAATATTTTTTAATGGTTGGGCAAGGGAACAGATACTCCACTTTGATCCCAGCCATCAGGCTGGGAAAAGGAGAATTTACCGACACAAAAGTGGTCAGAAATGACACAAGGTCCCCATATATGTATGTACTGACTAAGAACAAATCTTCCCAGTCCTCATGTTTACTGTAATACTGTCATCAGTATCCCCTGTTTAGTGCAGTGAAGAAGGTGTACGTACAGGGTTGGAACCCCCAGTACCCATCTTTTCTTGTAGCTAAGGGGATAGAACAGATGCTATACTTTGATCCTAGCCTGAAGGCTTTGGCAAAAAAAGCACAATCTTGACAGAGAGCCAGGGAGCAGGCCTTTGATCCTGGAGAATGTGCACAGATATGCTTATGTTAGAAAGAAGTGTAAATTCATACATAAATAGTAGTTAGTTTTTGATGGGTACTATGCTAGTATATGCAATAAAGTATAAGTGTATGAAAGTGAGTCAGCTACTTGGCACAAAAACTTTCCCCTCAAGCCCAAACCAACATTCTAGTTGTTAAGTACCCATAGGCACACTTTCCCCATCCTTCCAGTGTGAACTGGTTGCCATGTCTCTATTTCACATTTACTTTCAAGCAATATTATTTCCTGACCGCCGAAAATAGAATCTGTCTCTATTAATAAAGCATTTACAGTTTGTTGATCAATTTTGGAGAACAGCGGCAAATCACCTCACCCTGCCATATCTCTCTCTCTCTCTCCCCCTCATTCATTTCCCACTTACCTTGTTTTGTTATTTCTTTGCCTCTAATTTGTATATATAAAAAAAATTTTTTGTTGTATTTCCTTATTTTCTGAGTTTTTTTTTATCTCTCTCAATATATAATGTAGCTGGAATTTCCATGGTTTCTTTTGTAGGATGTTATTTTTCTCACTCTTTATTTTTTTTTTTTCACATAGTCTTCTGTGTAAAACAAGTGTTAAAGGTTTTCATCTTTATTTATATGTTATATATATTTTATATTTTTAATATATATATAATTTCTAATTTTTTTTTATTTTTGATTCATTTTATGCTGCAAAAATTGTTTAATGGTCTTAAAATTTAAACTATTTTATTAATTCAATTATGTTTAATTTAGCACTTATTTTTGGCAAATATGTTATAAAAATAAAAGGAATATTATTTAGCATAAAAAATTTATTTATTTCATTTTATTTTTAGAAATCTAATTTAAACAAATATTATCAGCTTATGAAATATCTTTATATATAAAAATATATAATATATTTATATATATATTTACCTATTATAAAAAAATTATATATAATGTTGAATAAAATAATTCATATATTTGAATAACTTGCCTTTTTCTTATATATATATATAATAATATATATATAAGAAATCAATTGAAGTTAAAAATATATAAAAATATTATTTTGAATTATTTTTATGAACATTAATCCAATAATTTTCTTGATATGATTTCCATTTTTTTTATATATTTAAATTAACTTGCAAAAAAAATATTATGCTAGAACTCAAAACAAATATTTATACTATATGTAAAATAATATGTCTGTTTATATAATTATATAAATATTTATTTAATTTTATAAAATATATAAATATAAAATTTTTTTTAATTAAAAATTTTTAATTAATTTTTGTAAATAGTTGTAAAAATTTCATTTTTTTGATTATATATATCTTATATGATATATATAAATTTTATATATTTGTAAAAAATTTTTAAAATATATTTATATATATTTGAATAATTTTTTTGAAACAAACAATTATTTTATTTTTCAAAGTTTTATTATAATTATTAAAATTAAATTTTGTTTTGGGATTATAAAAAAAATCTTTAATTTTAATATTTATTTTTCTAATATTATTCTTTTATTATTCTTTTTTTTTTTATTTATGTTTGATCATAAAATGGAATAAAAATTTATAAATTTTCAAATTGGATAACAAATTTTAATATATAAATTTTTCAAAAAAGAACATTTTTTATATTATTTTTTTAAAAAATATAAATAAAATAATTTTCAATTTTGTTTTCAAAATATTTGAATCCTTTTAAAAATTTAAAAATGTTTTATAAATTTTTTAAGAAAAAAATTCATCACCTTTTTTATATTTTTTATATTATTTGATTTATGAAATTAAATAATTGAAAGATTTCATGGCTGCTTTTTCAAATTGATCAAATTTCAACCAAATTCTTACATTAAAAAACATTGATTAAAATATTCCAATTAATTATTTTTCATTTATACTGTTATTTTCAGATTAATAATTTATTCATTTTAGAATTATTTTTATATTTTTATTTTTTTAAAAAAAAAACATTTTTAAATTTTTTAAAATGAATTTTCAACAGATTTTTGATTGGTTTATAAAATAATTTATTTTTTTTTTTATTTAAATTTTATTATTTTAAAATTCAATTTAAATTATTTTTTTTTTTTTCAAAAGGAAAATATTTTAAAAGAATTTTTTATTTTAAATTAAAAAAAAAAATTTTTTATTTTGAAGTTATGAAGATTTTTTGTCAATAAGAATTTTATTTCTATCATTTGAATTATTTTTAAATTCTAAAATGTTTTTTTTAATTAGATATTTATTTATAATTAAAGTTATAAAAAAATCATTAAAAGTTTGATCATTAAACAAAAAATATGGAAAAAATATATATGTTAAATTATATATTTTAAGTTTTTTTAAAAAAATGATTTTTATGATATTAAAAAAAAAATATTTTTTTTTATCAATTTCCCTCATTTATAAAAATTAATAAAAAATTTTTTTTTTATATTAAAAAAATTTTTTCAATTTTTCTTTTTCAAATCAGTCATATTTAAAAAATATTCTTTTTAAACTTTTTTATTTAAATTCAATATTAGAAAATTATTAAATGATTGTATATATCTTTGATTTATTTAATTTAAAAATTTTCAATAAATTTCTTTCAAAATTGTTTTATTTTTTTTATATTTCAATTCAAATCTTAAATTTAAAACATTGGAATTGATATTTAAATTGTTTTTTTCAATAAAATTTATTTATTTTGGAAAATTATATGATTTTGAATTTATTTTTTATTTATTAAAATTTTTTAATTGTCATTGTTCCTCTTTTTTAAAACTAATTTTTTTTTTATTAAAAAAATTTTTTTTATTTGTAAAATATCTAAAAAAAATTAAATAAAAATTTAAATTTAAAATTTTTTTTAAAATAAAATTTATTAAAAATTAATTTAAAAAAATTTTAAAAAAAAATATAATAATAATTATTTCCAAATTTTAAATTTAAATTTTTTTTTTAATTTTTTAAAAAGTAATTTCTATTAACCTTTAAATTTTTAAAAAAAATTTAATTCAATTGAATAATTTTGGGGATATATAATGAATTATAAAAAATGTTTGAAATAAAAAATTTAAAAGCAAAAGAAAATTAAATTTGATGATAATATATTGAAAAATATAATTATATTTTTAAAATTCCAAAATTACAAATTCTTTTTTATTTTATTTTTTTTTTTCAATATTTTTAACTAAAATTTTATTACAATTTTCTTTTAATTATTCAAAAAAAATTTTTTTCTTCTCAATCTTTTAAAAATATACATTTTAATAAACAGATTGCAATATAAAGATTTATCAAAAATTTTTTTTTAAAAAAATTTTTGGAATCAAAATTTTTTTTTTTTTTTTTAAATATTATTTTCATTTTTGAATTTTTTTTAAAATTTAAATATTGAATTTGCATTATTTAAAAATTTATATTTATTAAACAAATGGATATATTTTGTTCTTTAAATATTCTTCAAAATGTATCAAATTAAAAATAAAATTTTATGAAAAAATTTTATGGTTTTTTTTTTTTTAACAACAAAACTTCTTCAATAGTTTTATAAAATTAAATCAAATGAAATTTTTTTTTAATAATTTTTTTTTTTTTAATTTTTAATTTTAAAAAATTTTTTGAACATCAAAGTTTTTGTCATTGACAAAATTTGAATATGTTTAAATTGTTTTTCTTAATCTATTTAAAAATGATTTTTTTAATTTTTAATTTAATAATTAAAAAATTTTTTTTTTGTTACATTTGAATATAAAATTTCAAAATTTTGCATTTTTTTTTTAAAAATTATAAATAAAAAATGAAAATGAATATAAAATATTTTTGAGACTGGATATTATTTTTCAAAATTAAATTTCTCCTGAAAAATTAATAATTTTTTGTTTCTAAAATTTTTTCAAATTAAATTTTGACCATTAAAAAATTTTAAAAGTCATAATTTTCAAGAAATTTTTTCATTTTTATCTATATTTTATTTTTTCAAATTGAATATTTTGTAAAATTTTTTTTTAAAAAAAATTTGAAATTTTATATCAAAAAAAAAATAAATTTTTTTAGAAATTTCAAAAACCATAAATTATTTTTAAATAAAAATTTTTAATTTAATTTTTTTTTGTTTAATTCTATCAGTTTTTAAATATTTTTAATTTTTTATTTTTTAAATATATAATAATTTTTTTTTTTAATTAAATTTTCATTAATGTTTATTTTTTTTTTTTTTTTTTTTTTAATTTAATTTCCAAATGTATAAATTAAAGTTTTAATTTTTTTCTAGAAATTAATTCCAATTTTTTGAAAAAATTTTTTTATTTTTTTTTTTATTCAATTAGTTTTTAAAGGTTTTTGGAAAATATCTTTTTTTTAATTTTTGGAAAAAAATAAAATATGAAATAACATTAAAATTTTTTTTTTTTTAAATGAATGAAAAAAATTTTTTTAAAAAAAAATTTTTTATTTAAATATTTAATTTTTTGATCAAAAATTTCTTTTTGGTTTTTTTTTTCATTTTTTTTATTTTTTTCAAAAAATGTTTTCATTTTTTATTTTGAATGAAATTGAATTTCTCTAATCATTTAAGGATGATTAAAATAAATGATAATTTTCAAAATCAATATTTTCATTTCAAAAATAAATTTAAAAAAATTTTTTTTTTTAATATTTTCTATTATTTTTTTAAATTCAAAAAAATTATTTTTTTTTTTAAACTTTTTTTTAAGAATTTGTCCATTTTTATGGTTCTATTTCTATAAAATTCAAATTTTTTTGAAAGTGGTTTTTTTTTTTCATTATTTTTTTAAATGACAAAATTTTTCTGACAAAATTAAATTCAGTTTCATTATTTTTTGGGAATTAATTTTAATTTTAAATATTATCCATGATAATTTATTCAAATTTTAAAATGTTTTTCAAAAAAAAGGTCATATTTAAAAAAAAAAAAAAAAAAAAAACCTAAACATATGAAAGTGAATTTATACATTTTTTTGTTCTTGAGAATTGACAACAAAAATAATAAACACTATTTATTTATTATTGTTTATTTAATTTTATTTATTTATATTTATTATTTATTGGAATGGTTGGCAAAACATTGGCTAATTGCCAATTGATTCAAACTTTATAAAATGGTAAATAATAAAGATTTCCTTATAGTTGGTTCACATATTTTAATAATTTAGTAAATGTTTATAAATTTATGAATAAAAAAAATTTTTCATATTTATTTCTTTATAAATTGGTAAATGATAAATATTGCATTGCATTTTTTTTTAATTGTATTAGTTTTTTAGAATGTTGTAAATATAAAAATTATTCTTGTAAATAAACAATCTAATAAATAAATAATTTTAATATTTTTTTGTTTTCAATTCTCAAAAACAAAAAAAATGTATAAATTCACTTTCATCATATTTTAGGTTTTATTACAATTCTAATCATCACTTTTTAAAAAATAAACATTGCTGAAGAGAGTGAAGGTAGTTAAAATAATAATTGTCAATTGAAAAAAATTTCCCTTTTGACATTATTTTTTTTTTTTTTTTTCAAATTTTTTTTTTCAAAATAAAATAAATTAATTTTTTTTCTTTAAAATTTTAATTTTTAAATTAAATTCAAAAATTTTTTGATAAAATGTAAATTTTTAATATAAAAAAAAAAAAAAATATTTTGAAAAATTTTTTTGTTCTATTTTTTTTTCTATGTTTTTATAAAAAAATTTGTTTTAAAATTTAATTTTTGATTTTTTAAAAATAATATTGAACAAATAAACTTCAATTTTGTTTTTTTTTTAAAAAAAAAATTTTTTTTAAATATTTTTTTTTAAATTAATTCATTTAAAAAATAAATTTCAAAAAAAAACTATTTTTTTTATTTATTTTTTTAATTTTGTTTTTTTTAAAATTTTAAAATTTTTTTTTTTTTTTAACAAAATTTTAAATTTGAAAAAAAAAAAAATTTTTTAAAAAATTTCATTTCAAAACAAAATTAAATTTTATGTTTTTTTAAAATTGTTTGAAAAAAAAAAATTTTTTTTTTGAAAAATTATTTGAAAACTTTTTAAATTTTTAAAATTTAAAATTAATTTATATTTTTTTTCTATTCAAAAATTTTTGATATTATGGATTTTTTTTTTTTTTTTAAATTTTTTTTTTTTATTAAAATTTATTTTGAAAAAAATTTTAATTTTTTTTTGATTTGAAAATTAAAAAAAAATTTTTTTTTTTTTTAATTTTATTTTAAAAAAAAAAATTTATTTTTTTGTTAAAAAAATATATTGCATCTTTAATAAAATTTTAACATTAATTTTAAATAATTTTTTTTTTAAATTTTTTTTTTTAAATAAAATGCTTCCTTAAAATAAAAAATTTATTTTTTTAAAATAATTAAAATTCAAAATTTTTTTTTTTTTTTATTTTTTAAAATATTGGTCATCTGCTAAATTTTTATTTTGTTTAAAATGAAATTTTTCTGAAAAAATTTAATTTTTAATTAATTTTATATTTGATTTTTTAAAATTTTTTTTTATTCTGTTAAATTTATTTATTTAATTGCATTTATTTTTTCATTTTTTGTATTTTTTTTTTTTAATTTTTTTATAAATTGAAACTTTTTTTTAAAATAAAAGTGTTCTATTTTTAATGTTCAATATAAATTAAATTAATTTGTTTTTTAATTTCCTTTTAATTAAATTATTTGTATATGAAATTTAAATAATTTTCAAGAATTGAATTTTTTGTTCTTTTATAAAAAAAATTCTTTTTTTGTAAAAAATTTTTTTTTTAATTTTTTTAAAAAAATAAAAAAAAAATAACATTTGAATTAATTCAAACAAAAAAAAAAAAAAATAAATTTCAAAAGAATTTTTTTTTTATTTAAAATAATATTAATTTTTAAATTTTTTTTTTCAAATTTTTTTTAAAAAAAATTAATTTAAAAAAAATATTTATTTTTTGAACAAAAAAATAATAAATTTAATTTTTGAAAAAAAAAAATAGATTTTTTATTTTTATTTTGAAAAATTTTTATTTTCCATTTTTAAAAATTAATTTTTAAATTTAAATTTTTTTTAAATTTTTTAATAATTTTTATTTTGTGAATATTTTATTTTTTTTTAAAAAAATGTTTCCAATATATAAATTTTTTTAAATATATTTTTTTTTTTTTTAATAAATTTATAATTTATAAAAGGAACATTTTCAAAAAAATAATTTTTTAAAAAATTTTTTTTTTGTTTTTTCAATTGGAAAATTTTTTTGGATAAAATTAAAATTTTTATTCTTTTTGAAAAAAAAAAAATTTTATTTTTAAAATTACTGTTAAAAAAATTTTTTTTTTTTTTATCAAAATAAAAATTTATTTTTTTTTTTTTTTCAATGCTTTTTTTTTTTTTTTTTTTTTTAAAATTTTTTTTTAATTCAAATTGTATTTTTTTGATTTAAATTTTATCTAAAATTTTTTTTTTTTTTAAAAATTTTTAAAAAATTTTTTTTTCATTAAATTTTTTTTTTCAAAATTTTTAAAATATAATTTAAAAGGAAAAAAAAGTTTTTTTTTTTTTAATATTTTTTTTTAATTCTAAATTTTTTTTTTCTTTTTTTTTTATGAAAAATTTTTTTTCAAATTTTACATTTCAATATAAAAAAATTTTTTTAAATTAGTTTTCTTAAAAGTAAAAAATTTTTTTAATTTAAAATTTTAAAAGTTTTATGTTATAAAAATTCTTATTTTAAAAATTTTAAAAGTATGCTTTAAATTTTTTTTTTTTCAAGATTAAAAAATTAAATAATACTTTTTTAATTTTTTTATTTTTTTGATTAATTTAGATTTTTTAAAAGAATATTTTAAAAAAAAAAAAAAAGTAATGATAATGAAAAAAATTCCAAAATTTTTTTTTGTTTAAATTTTTTTTTTTTTTTATAAAATTTTTTTGAAAAAAATAAAAAATTTCTTTAAAAATTAAAAATTTAAATTTATCTCCAAAAAAGAATTTTAAAAATTTATATTTTTAAAAATAAAATAATAAAATGTTTTAAAAAATATTTTTTTAAATTTTTGATATTTTTTTTTTTTAATTTTTGTTTTATATATATAAAATAAAAAAAATTTTTATATCATTTTTTTTTTTTTTTAATAAATAAATTGAATATTTTTTTAAAAAAAATAATAAAAATAAACAAGAAAATTAATAAATAAAATGTAAAAAAAATAAACAATTTAAAAATTAAAAAAAAATGTTTCAAATATTTTTTTTTTTTATTCAAAAAATAATTTTTTTAAAAAAATTTGATTTCATTTAATTTAAAAAAAATAGTAAAAATTTTTTTTTTAAAAATATTTTAAAATTTTTCATTTAAAAAATATTTTTTTTTTATTTTTTATTGTTATTTTTATTTAATTTTTAATTTTTTTTGAAATTTCAAAAAAATTTTATTTTTTTTCTTTTTTTGATTTTTTCATTTTTTTTTAAAAACAATTTTCCAAAAAAAAATAAATCATTTTTTTTTTTCAATCTAAAAAATAGAATTTAATATTTAAATTTTAAAAAGTACAAAATAAAAAAAATGAATTTTATTAATTTTTAAAATAAATTTTTTATTTTGAAATTTTTTTTTTTTAATTTTTTATTTTAAAAATTGTTAAAATTATTTTTTTTGTAAATTTTTTTTTTTTTATTAATTTTTATATTTAAAATTCACAATTTAAATTTTTGTCATGTTAACATTTTTTCAATTTAAAATAAAAAAAATTAAAAATTTTTTTATTTAACAAAAAAATTAAATTTGAATTTAAAAAGATAAAAAATTTTAATAATTTTTTTTTTTCAAATTAAAATCATCAATTAAAAAAAAATTAAAATGTTTAATTAATTTTATTAAATTTTTTTTTAAAAAAAATATCCAATTTAAATTTAATTTTTGAATATTAAATATTTTTAAAGAGTTTCTTTTTAAAAAAAAATTTTTTTTTTTATCATTTCAATTTTTAAAATATTTTGAAATCAAAATCATTGAAATAAAAAAATAAAATTCAATTAAAAATATAAAAAAAAGAGTTTTTGTGCAAATTTGAAAAAACCAGGAAAGTTTTAATAAATTAAAAAAAAATTTTTCTAAATAAAAATCAATAAAAAAATTTTAATCCTTTTTGCAATAATCCTTATTTTTTTAAAATTTTTTTAATATATTTTATTGTGTTAATTAGACTGTAATTTTCAATAAAATTTTTTTTTGTTTTTAAAAATAAATTTTAAAAAAAATTTTATAAAATATAAAAAATTTTTTAAATATTAAAAAAATATTTATTTGTAACAAAATTTTTTATTTTTTTACATTTTTTAGGATTTTTTTTTTTTTTTTTTTTGAAATTAAAAAATAAAATTTAATGTTTTTTTAATTTTTTAATATTTAAATTAAAAAAAAATTTCTATAATTTTTTTTTTTTTTTTTTTTAATAAATTTGAAAAAATGATTTAAAAATATTAAATTTTATTTTCTGTTTTTTTTTTTTTTTTGTTAAATATTTTTTAAATTTAAAAAATTTGATTTATAAATTTTTAATAAAAAAAAATTCAAAAAAAATTTTAAATTATATTTAAATTTTTTTTTATTTTTTAAATAGACTAATTTTTTTTAATTTTTTAAAATGGTTTAAAATAAAAAGTTTAAATAAAAAATTAAATTTTCTTTTAAATTTAATTTAAATATATTCATTTTTTGATATATATTTTTATTTAATTTGATTTTATTTTTAAAATTTTTGTGAAATTATTACAAATTTTTTTGATCAAAAAATAAAATAAATTTCAAAATAAATTAAAAAAATAAAAAAAATTTTTGGATATTTTTTATATATTTTTTTTTTAAAAAAAAAAAAAATAAAATTTTCTTTTTAATTTTTGGTTATTTTTTTTTTTTAATTTTTCAAAAAAATTTCTGAATTTCAATTAAAATTAAGATTTTTTTTTTTTAAATTTGTAAAATCATTTATTTTTTTTAAATTTAAAAATAAGATTTATTTACTGAAAATTAAATAAATAAAATATTTTTTATTAAAATTTGTTTGGTTAAAATGAGAAAATATTTTGATAAAAATTTGAAGCACAGATTCTATAAAATATTTAAATTTATTTTTATAAAATTTTCCAATTCAAATGTTCTTTTTAATTTTTTTTTTTTTTTTCCTTCAATTTTACAAATTTTTTTCTTTTTTTCCCAACAATTTGTTTTTTTTTTTTTGTATTTTAAAATGAAATTCTTGTTTTTTTTTTCAAAATTTAAATTAAAAAATTCTTTTTTCTTTAGAATTTAAAAAAAAAAAACAAATTTTAAAAAATTCATAAGAAAAGATGAAATGAAATCAATTTTTAAAAAATCAAAGGAATTTAAATGTTTTTTAAAAAAAAAAATTTGAATGATTCAAATTTTTAAATTATGAAATTTTGGTTAAAAATATTTAAATGAATAAATATTTTTATTTAAATTGCTCAAATAATTAAAATTTAAATTTATAAAAAAAATAAAATTAACATTATAAATTTAAAATTTTTTTAAAATAATCAATTTAATTTTAATTTTTAAACTTCATGTCTAAAAAAAAAAAATGGAATGTCAAAAGGAATTTTTCCTTGACACCAAAATTATTTTAACTTTTTCAAAATTTTTTAATATTTATTGTTTTTTAAAAATGATTAATTAAATTGTAATAAAACCTAAATATGATGAAAATGAATTTATAAATTTTTTTGTTCTTGAGAATTTAAAAAAAATATAAAAACTATTTATTTATTAAATTGTTTATTTACAAGAATAATTTTATATTTACAACATTCTAAAAAACTAATAAATATTAAAAATTAATGAACTAATGCAATATTTTATCATTTACCAATTTATAAAGAAATAAATATGAAAAAATTTTTTATTCATAAATTTATAAACATTTACTAAATTATTGAAATATGTCAACTAACTATAAAGGAAATCCTTATTATTTACCATTTTATAAAGGTTGAATCGACTGGCATTTATTAGCTGACGTTTTGCCAACTATACCAATAAACAATCTAATAAATAAACAGTGTTTATTATTTTTCTTGTTAAATTTCAAGAACAAAAAATGCATAAATTAACTTTCATCATATGTTTAAGTTTTTATTTTACAGGAACCAAATTCTAAGTTTGCCAACAGTATGAACCAAATGATGAGCCAACAAGATATTTGAGTTGATCTTACAAATTTATAAGTCATTATTCCCCCATGCTTTGAATATTACTACCGTGAAGTGGAAAGATTATACTGAATCTATTGCTAGGTCTGCTTCTAAGAAAATTGGTTCACAGAGTTGCACTAGAGAATTTTGCAGCAAGTACTGCTTTTGGTTTAAATTTATAAAATCTTTCTCTTAAAATGAATCTTCAGGAAAATTGATTTCTCAAGTCCAGTAGCTGTTATTGCTCTTTCCAATATTGATGAGGGTTTCCTTTTTAATCTTTTGTTTGAAGTAGTGTGGAATGTCAACATCTTTATATAATTATTTTCTCTTTAAGTTACATGTGCTAGTCATTTTAGTTCTTGCTGCTGTTGAAAGTTCTTGAGTGATGATGTTTATATCATCTGATGTAGTTCTTTGCAGTTCTGTAGCATTAGTCCACAAAGTTTAAGGAATAGTCTTCACCAAGATTCACAAGCTTCACTCACTCAAAGCCATTTTTAACCATTGATCTTAGAAAGCAGTTGAAAGCTGTTCTTTATTAAGTAACTATTCATTATATGCTAAAAATGAACATAGTATGATGAAGAAATGCTACAATGAAATTAATTAAAACTAAAATTTATGATTTTTTTTTTTTAATAAGAAACACAATAAAACTTTTGATCCTTTTTTTTTGTTAAAATTTTTTTTTTTTTGCATTTGAAAAGACCAAAGATTAATTTTTAATTTTTTTTATATTTTTTTGTAGTGAAACTCACATTGATTTGGAAATTCTTGCAAAAATCAAATAATTGTTGAATTTTAATGAAACTTTCAGGACTTCACAAAGGAATTAAATTATTTTAGAAATCTTTTTTTTCAAGAGTCTTGGTGAAAACATTTTTTTTTTTACATCTGTTACCCACTACTTATTTAATTTTGAGAAATTAATTTTTGTATTGATTCATGTTTATATTACTGATATAAACTAAAGTAATATTTGTTTCAAATCAGATTAATTGAAATTTAAATCAGCTAATATTCCTCAAATAAAGTTTCAGAAAAGTAAATTTTATTTTCAAAAATTTTCTTTAATAAAAGAGAATTACATTGTAATGACAGATGGCTAAAGATGTTAAAATCAGTGATTTTTAATGCTTAAAAAAACTCCTTCCATTGAATTTAAATTAGTTTTGAAAAAGAGCAAAGTCTTTTGCTTGTTTGAAATATTAAATTTAATCTATTTGCTATATATAACTCTGGACTTGATTTAATTAGTGAATAACATTTCAGAGATCACATTAGAAATATAGTGTGGAAGTAGGCTTTAGAAGGAGCCGGAAACCCAAACTGAAACAGGGAACAAGGAATAAACATCTGCTCCTGTTCAAAAATCTGAGGAGGAGTGTGAACTGGACAATAGACAAACCTATTTACTCCTATTGATGAGAAAGAAATAATATAGTGAATAAAATTTCAAATTTCAGGCAGAGATGTTAGAATATTAGAGTAAAAGTAGACTTTAGAAGGAACAAAAGACCCAATCCTAAACAGGAAACAAGGGATAAACCTCTATTCCTGTTCAAAAGACCAGGGAAGGAGTGTGAACAGGATGATAGGTGAACCTCTCAATGAAAAATAAAATAAAGTTGGACTTTTTTTTTCTGGTTGTTTTGTGTATGTATAGATTTATTTATTTTATCTATGTATTTATGCTTTATACATATTAAGGGTTCATGAATCTTATTGGATAGTTGAGCTTTGGATAGAGGATATGGTACCTGTGGTGGGAATTACTTGAGATAGTGCATATTGTTTTAACCTAGCTGGAAGACATAAGGTCATTTTTGTCTGTTTTCCCCAAACTTAGAAAATTACCTTAGCTTCCCTAGCTAGATTAACTCAAGTAACCCCTATCCAAGGTCAACTATAAATGGTTTGTTCATAAAAATTTGTTATGGTGGAACATTTTTATTCTATAGTTAATAGACTCTGTAAAACCTAATATAAGCAGGAAAAGTAAGAGAAATGAAGGTCGGTTTATGTCATTTTATGTTTGATGACAGTAGTTGACATTCAAATATGAAAGTATCATGGCACCACCACAAGATTACCTGTAAATACCGATTATATCAAGTTAAAAACGTTCTGTATTCATTACTATTTTTTGACCGATTTAGTACAAACACAAGCCTCCACTGTAAAATAAATCTACATGCATACGAAAAAAACATTTTGACCCCACAAAATTTCATCTTCATTTAATTTTTCATGAAGATTTGGACAAATATTCCAGATTTTTAATTTTTTTCTATTATTTTAATATATAATAAAATAAAATAAAATAAATAAAAAATGATGACATTGAGGAAAAATATGTCAAAGTGGAAAAAAAATTTGTTATTTTGATTTTAGATTTTTGAATTTTTCTGTTGTTATGAAAAAATAGAATAAATAAATTTCAATGAAAATTTGAAATTCACAGCATCCCTCATTCATGTGCATGCACAGTTGAACCAATGTAACAAATTTAGTCCAATGAAGTCTTAAAGGACAAAAATGCATCATATGAAAAAATTTTCCACTTTGTCATATATATATATATAAAGATGTGTGTGTATATATATATATATATATATATATATATATATAAATGCAAAACCAGAAAACCTACCCAGGTTTTACCAGGTGCCAGCTTTCCCTGACGGTCCGCTTAGGTGAAACCTGAGTAGGTTTGTCTGGCTCACTAGGTTTGACTAGGTCTGCTCTATGGTTGTATTGAGATCTTTTAGTTAGTTGTTTACTCGGGATTTTTTTTCTTTGGGCTTTGAACCTGTATCTGTGTGATTTTTTTCGACAGATTTTTATGTTCCTGGCTCTTTCTTTTTTTAAAACCTTTTTTTTCCTTTGAGATATTATAATTGTTTATTTAAATTTATAATCATGTACTGAATTAGTAAATAAATTAAATATGTTCAGTTGGTATAAATAAAAGTATAAATATTTAAAATGTGACTCAATAATATTTGAATGCCCCTTTTGAAAAAATCATAATTGAAATTTATAAAAAAGAAAAATTAAATAAAAAAATAATTAAACATAAGAATGTCAAATGTATTGCTATTGAAACCAAGACAGTGTGTTGGAACATAGACACTACCACATATTTCTACTTGGAAAAGGGAACTTTGTATCAATAGATGGATATTTAGAAAACCTTGATCTTGACCGGAAATGTTAGCTACAATATTATTAGATACATGAGTTTTCTAAATAAGTTTAATCTTAACATCCCTAAAATAATAAAAAAAAATGGAATTTTCCTTAACCCTAACATCTCAAAATATCAACTTTGTCTGGACTTATAAATTAAGTGAATCAATTTCAAAAAGTTTTTCTTAGCATCACTTGAAAATGGAATGGAACTTTGTATTTTAAATTTAATTTATATGATTGAATTTAAATTGAGGTTTCAATTTTGAAACATGGGAATATTGGTGTTGCAATGATTATATATTAAAATATATATATATATATATATATATATATATACATATATATATAATATTGCACATTAAGTGCTGATGCTAATAAAATAGTGCTGGATATAGAATGACAAAGTTATATTTTATATCAATAATAAATATACAAATTTTCCTCACCAGTAGCACAATTCTGAGTTCTATGTACCATGATGCACGACACAATAGTCAGGTGCTGACAATTGCATTCCACAGGAAACTCAATGTTGTGCTACTGATAAGGAATATATATTTTATATATATATATATATATATATATATGTATGTATGATATTAAGGAAGCATGTGGAATAGTGGATAGCGGCTTGGACTGAGGAATCAGCTGATTTCGAATTTCAGTCAAATCCATTACATTCTCTTACATGCTAATACCCTTGGGAAAGGTTTAATCCTCTTCCCCTCCTTCCAGCTGTAGGTAAATAGCAGGACAGACTGGGTTCTATAGCCTTGGATGGCAGCTGGTCTAGGAGAAGGACAACTCTGAATTCAAAACCTGTGGAGGGTCGTTCGAGGACTTTGTGGCATGTAGTACACCATTCTCTGTATTCGGCACTTCAAAACTTGTGGTTGGTTCTGCACAAAACCTTCACCACTATAATCCAATCATATTTGTTGGCATCTGGCTGTCAGTTCCTAGGAACTGAGCTGTTTGACCCTGATACATTGAATATGATGGGAGAGTCTACCATATGATATTATTGCCTTTAATAAAACAAATGTTGACTTGTTAATACTAAAAAGGTGGGGAAATATCTAAGAAACCTTTCACCAAGCCTTCGTCAGAAAAAAAAAAAATCGTTAACAAAAAAAATTATTATTCTTTTTTTATTTTTACTTTTTTTTTTTCTACAGGAAAAATGAAAAACAATTTAAGGGTCTCAGGGACTTTATATATATATATATATATATATATATATATATTTCATTCTCCATGCCCCACTTCGTTATTTCTTTGCTTTGTTCTAAGGTTTACATTTTTTTTTACTTCTTCCTCTAATGGTGATTGCTTCATACACATTTTAAAAATTTTAATTTCCTTTGTTTCATTTTCAAATTTATAGGCCAACTTAATAACTAATTAAAATCATACACCTCTGACCTTTTCACCTGGGAGAAGGAAATAAGAATACAAACTGGAAAGAGGGAGAAGTAAATGTGAGTAAACAAGGAAAAGAGAAAGTGATATTAGATAAATATAGAAAGGAAAATAAATAATAATAATAATAAAAATAGGGGAATAAAAAAATGGAACTGAAGAGAAGAAAAAAAGAATGAAAGCCTGAAGACAATTTGGAAGGAGTATATCAAAAAAAGAAAAAATTATTAAGAAGGAAATGAAAACGATAGAAGGACAAAAAAATGATTAGAAAGAAAAATAAAGGAAGAATGAAAAACTCGAAACAA
Organism: Acanthosepion pharaonis; assembly: GCA_903632075.3. Lineage (NCBI taxonomy): Eukaryota > Metazoa > Mollusca > Cephalopoda > Sepiida > Sepiidae > Acanthosepion > Acanthosepion pharaonis. The sequence continues at coordinate 213,894 of CAHIKZ030001964.1, read as the reverse complement.
CAAAAAGACACAAATTTGGAAGGTGTATATGAAAGAAAAATATTATGAAGAAATAAATAAAAAATGATTTAATAGAACAAAAAACAAATGAAGAATGAAAGAATCAAGACAATGAAAAAGAAGAAAATTTGAAAGGAGTTTATCAAATGAGAAAAAAATGATCAAGAATGAAACAGGAGAGGAAAATGTCCAAAAAAAGAAAATGAATGAAAAATAAATGAAATACAAATAAAAGAAACAGATGAAGAAATATAAAATTGCAAAAGAAATAAAAAAAAGCAGCAGGTGAAGAATTGTACAGATTGGAAGAAAATTAATAAAATCAGAGAGATGAGATGAAATTCAAAAGTAAGAATAAAAAATAAAGAAAAAATGTGTAAGGAAAAAAATAAAGAAAAGATGTGTAAGGAAAAAAAGAAAGAAAAGATGTGTAAGAAAAAAAAAAGAAAAGATGTGTAAGGAAAAAAAAAAAGAAAAGATGTGTAAGAAATCAAAAAAAGAAAAGATGTGTAAGGAAAAAAAAAGAAAAGATGTGTAAGAAATCAAAAAAAGAAAAGATGTGTAAGAAATCAAAATAAGAAAAGATGTGTAAGGAATCAAAAAAAGAAAAGATGTGTAAGAAAAAAAAGATGTGTAAGAAAAAAGAAAGAAAAAATGTGTAAGGAATAAAAAAAGAAAAGATGTGTAAGGAAAAAAAGATGTGTGAGAAAAAAGAAAGAAAGAAAAGATGTGTAAGAAAAAGAAAAAAGAAAAAAAAGAAAAGATGTAAGAAAAAAAGAAAAAAAAAAAGAAAAAAAGAATGAAAAGAAAATGTAAAAAAAAGAAAAAATGAAATTAACCTCAAAAGTGAGGAAAAAAAAGAAAAAATGTCTGAGAAAAAAAGAAAAAATGTCTGAGAAAAAAAGAAAATGAATAAAATAAGAGTTGTGAAGTGAAAATAAAAGAAAGAAAAAATGTCTAAGAAAGAAAATGAAGAAATAGAAAAGAATAACTGACTATAAAAGAAGTGGAGTAAAGAAAAAATTCTTGAAAAAGAAAGATAATGTTAAAAACAAAGAGGGAAACAATATTAGTAAAAGTCAGACTGAAAAGAAGAAGAGGAAAGAATTGCAAATTTAAAGAAAACAAAGGAAAGAACAATAGAGATTCATTTACAGACAGAGAGGAATAGAGAGAGATAAAAACAGTGGGGTGGGGAGTAGAAATAGCAAAAACAGTGTAAAGGAAAAATGAAAAAAATAATGAATGAAAGTAAACAAAAGTTACCAAAATGTTCATAAATCTTAATTAGAGCCTAAAAACATGTCTTCGTCATTTGTCGACATTTTATTATTTCTTTTAGTTCCCTGTACTTTTTGTTATATGGAATCATTAAAGTTATTTTGATTTACAGA
>CAHIKZ030001964.1:197500-207500 GCA_903632075.3 Acanthosepion pharaonis | reverse complement strand
TAATTAAATTAACACTTCTGCCATTGTGTATGTACTTATCCATTAAAGATGGATAAGTACATACATTAACTGCTCTCAATGTATTTATACATTTTCAAGTCACCATGAAATGTCGATTTTTTTACATTAATGTTATAAGCTAACTTGCCCTTAGTGCTATTCTCAAACAATCATAGACGCTGTATACTGTATAAAATAACCTGTTTTCAGACATTTTTAACTAACCTTTGGGCAAACTTTAAACTAGCTTCTGCAGAGGGCTTTTGGTTTGGTTTGGTTTGGTTTGTTTTACAACATATCAACCTCAGTGGGTTATTTAATGCTGACAAAATTTTTATTGCTGGTAATATGTTTTTCTTCAAATATCTATTTCTGGGAATATTTTTCCTTGAAGAAATCTATTGCTGGTTATATTTTTTCAAAGAATCTATAGCTGTTTGTATTGCTAGTACTTTTTTTTTTTTTAAATTATTGCTGGTAATATTTTTTTTATTCCAAACTATTTCTGGTGTTAAAACCTATTTTTACACAAGTTTGGTGTCAACTATTTGCCCATAGCTACCACCCTGGGTCAGGGTCAGGGTGGACCTGAGAACACCAGCAATTAAGAGGTGGTTCCACACTCCTCAAAACCTCCTGATCAGAGGTATTGCTGTTGGATGTAGTTTATTGTCTTACCGAGGATGCGGATCTAGTTTATCGTCATATCCAGGATGGGGAGGGCTTTTGCACCTTCAGCCTTTTACATTAAGCATCCTCTGTACATAAAAGTTAGAAGAATTTAGAAATAATAAAATTATTTTATCTTTATTTGATATCTTAATTCGGCATAATCTTTCTTCATATACACAACTGATTTCTGTAGTTTGTTTACATTTATTTCGCACACAATTTTTATTTTCTTTCAAAATCCCCATTCTTTATGAACCCTTCACATAAAATCACTCTTAAAAGACATTAAGGATCCCAGACTATGTAGTATTTTGAATAGTATACCTGCTAGAAAAGGAAAAACAAACATATGAGCAACGTCCCTCTTAAGTTTTAATTATGGTTTAATTCAATGATATCAATTGGAATTGCAATAAAATGCAAAATTAAAGTTAAACCTTTAATAAAGAATTATTTATTAAAGCTTTCACTCTGTTCAATATTTAAATTTAACTTTAAAAAATTAATTTATTTAATTTTTAATCACTTGTTACTTTTGGTTCATTGAGATTGAAAAACAAATGAACAGACAGACACAAGTACACTGCACTTTATTTATATAGATATATTGAGTGTTGCGATATTATGCTGACACCCATAAAAAATCACTATCATTTAATTCCAGTCTATGGTAGTTTCCTACTTTTCCCCAAAACAAGCCAGCATAGCCAGGCAACAACAGTGAAAGTGTTAAGAATATCCAAAGAAAGATAGTACCAGATAGGAATGTGTTAACAATATCAGTTTTATGTTAGCTTGAAGTGATATTTGTGTTAGAATAACATTGGTATATATCCACATCTGAAAATAGGGGAGTTCAGGAGATAAATATATAAAATCTCTTTATCTATTTTATCTTCTAATAAAAAATGTCTTTTGTATTTTTAGAAATTAAAAACATTGTATTTTTAAAATATTGCAAAAAAATTTAAAAAACATTTGTTTTTGTATTTTTATCATTTATTTTTTTCTATAATTAAAATTTCTATTTTGCAAAATTAAAAACATCTTTTTATTTTTAAAAAATTAAAAAACGTCTTTTGTATTTTGCAAAATTAAAAAACATCTTTTGTATTTTGCAAAATTAAAAAACAAAAAGTTGTATTTTCCAAAATTAAAAAACATCTTTTGTTTGTTTTTCCAAAATTTCCAAAAAATTTCGATGTATTTTTTAAAAATTAAAAAAAAATCTTTTCCTTTTTTCAAAATTAAAAAACATCTTTTGTATTTTTCAAAATTAAAAAACATCTTTTGTATTTTGCAAAATTAAAAAAACATCTTTTGTATTTTGCAAAATTAAAAAACATCTTTTGTATTTTCCAAAATTAAAAAACATCTTTTGTATTTTGCAAAATTAAAAAACATCTTTTGTATTTTCCAAAATTAAAAAACATCTTTTGTATTTTGCAAAATTAAAAAAACATCTTTTGTATTTTGCAAAATTAAAAAACATCTTTTGTATTTTCCAAAATTAAAAAAACATCTTTTGTATTTTCCAAAATTAAAAAAACATCTTTTGTATTTTCCAAAATTAAAATAGTCATGATGAAATTAGATGTTTCCTTTATAAGAAAACATTCATTGATTGAACAGTTAGCTTTTAAAATTAATAAAATCTTTCTTTGGAAACAGTTTTTCAAGACCATAGGTTTCTCAAGACCATTAACTGTTATTAGACTTTCTACTATTGATTGGGGTTTCCTTTGTAAACATTTGGTTCTATGCAATGTCACTTGTTATCTTCTGTCTTTTTTTTTGTATTTTTATATATATATATATATATATATATATAATTATTTAAAAATTATAACATAAATAAGTTATAAAATCACTACAAAAGTAGCCATTTTGTTTTATCACCTCTGGTGTCTTATCAAGTGATGATGTTGAATGTAGATTGTAGAATAAAGGTTTTTAAAGGATGATGTTGAATGTAGATTGTAGAATAAAAGTGTTTGTATACACCAATCATATACTTGTGTATATATATATATATATATATATATCTATATTTCTGAGATGATTATTATGTACAGTATTTACATTAGTCGGACTATTGTCCTCATCTTTGTGTTTGCCATATTTGTCAAAAACGTTTCGCCGTTTTATTTCCGCCCTTCTTCAGGTGGTTGGAATTTCAGAACTGAACCCTTTATTTCGATCGCCAATAGACTGTTTTAATTCCATGTGCCATGTTTGATGGATGTCACCCATTAATCAGTTATCTCCTGCTAATTTTCCCTCTGAAAGTTCTCCACTGCCTTAACCAGGAATTGAACTTTTGACTTTTTTCTAACTGTCACTGGATCTAACCAACGCCTTTATCCACTGTGCCATGTGTCCCTTGAGGAAATATGGATCGACAAAGATGAGGACAATAGTCCGACTAATGTAAATACATATATATATATATATATATATATGGAATAAAGATATATCAAAAAGAGTTTTGAAAGAAAAGATGTATGATAAATTGGAAAATTTTTTGTGATGCAGTTCATCTGTTAGGAATTCATCCACTGGAAAATCCCAACAGAAAAATGCATCACAAAAATATTTTCCAATTTGTCATATATATATATATATATATATATATATATATATATATATATATATATATATATATATATGTATGTATGTATGTATATTTTGAAATCACCTTTAGTTTTCAGGTAGTAAATTAACTAAGATGCAAGAGGTTTGAATGTGAAAGAATTGGGAAACAGAAACATTATTAAGGAGTAAAAAACTAGAAGAGTAATCAAGAAGACAGTAAATAATACCTGACATTGAATTTAAGTTTTTCAACATCAAAGTTGGCTGGAAAGCATGGAGCTGAAAGAGAGTTCCACAAGTAAGAAGTGCAAGAGAAGAAACTGTTAGCATAGAACTTATGGTTACATCTACCCTTTTCAGTTGTAAAATGATGAGAAAATTGTTGCCAGTCCGGTACTGTGCAAGAGCTCATCTGAACAATTACCATGGAAGTATTTATAGAAAAGGCATAGGGAAGCAATTTTAGAGTGATGGGAAAGTGACTAAAGCTGAGATGCCATGTCAGGACCAATAATTTTGCTGATTCTTCTTTGGATTTTAACAAGGATCTCTAAATATATAGCAGGAGCACTAGACCAGATATGGCAACAGTATTCAATGCATGGGCGTATGGTAGACTTATAAATATGCACGATAGATTCTGGAGAGAAATATTCTTAACCTGACACAGTAAACCAACTTTCTTAGGAGCAGATACACAGTAAACCAACTTCTTAGGAGCAGATCTAGCAATAGATTCAATACAGTTTTTTAACTTCATGTCAGCTGAGAATATTAGCCTAGAAGCTGCAAAGAGTCACTCTGCTGGGGGGTAGCATTAGCTATGCTTATGGGAAGTAGAAAAGGGTCCCTCAGTAATCCCTCCTTGGCCTGGATGGGGTCTAGAGCCTTACTCAGTAACCTTTCTAGAGTTGGTATTCAAGATATATATATATATAAATATATATATATATATATATATATATATATATATATATATGAATATACATAATATCCAACATTGATAGCACTACTCAAAGTTTCATACACCAAATAGTATTATTGACGTTGGATATTATATATTTCACTAATATGTACTTATAGCTCTGTTTCATAACATTGAGCACTGTATTTAGGTTGTAACATAGAGAGGGTTACTGAATGAGGAATAACCAAAACGGAGGTTGGAAATAAAATTGTAATCTTTATAATATCAACAAAATACAATACTCGCCAGCAGTGTGACGTAGGTAAACCACTGCTAGTGGTGGACTACTTAGACAGCATATCACCCCCATGTACAGTAGTGTCCAATGTATTTATGAGGATTGGGGCATACCCATTATGGTTCATAGGTATGATATATAACAATTTATAACAACTTAGGAATAAATATACTTAGGTACATGCAAGTATTTGTGCATGTATGTACATTTTTATTCTACCCATTCCTATATATATATATATATATATATAATAGAGAGAGAGAGAGGCTCAGATACATACATTTGTATGTATACACTTATATAAAGTAATGGATTTTTTTATCAATCCAACAGATTTTTGTCACTTAAATGATATTTTTATTGGATACTCATATCTGAGTAGACACTGCGTTTATTTATTAAACAGTATATTTTATTTATTTTCTTATATTGAATATTTGAGAAATCTTATTAAATAAAAATATGTGCTCTCCCCCAGGTAGAGGGAAACTATCATTAGATTCAATGTACCTTAACCACGATGCAATCTAGCCGATCTAATGATTAAACAGAGTGTCTCTTCAAATATGATTATTGACTAAAAATAACATTTAAAGTGATTCATATATATATATATATATATATATATATATATATATATAGGTAAGATGAGAATGAATAGAGTACAATTTCAACATTCATAACATTTAATTTAAAAGAGGGCTCAATACAAAGTAGAGTAATGTTCTTTTTTTTTAGGATATTAGATAAAAAATTTCAAAATCACTACAAAAATTGCAGTTGTGTTTTTGATGTATTGGCTTTCTCATCAGAAATAAATCAATTTCAAATCAAATTAAATCATTCATTTAAATTAATTTCCTCCTGAGGAGATGCATTGATATGCATCAAAACACAACTGCAAAGTTAAATAACAATTTTTTAAAACATTTTTATGTTGTAATTCTTTAAAATATAAATATATATATATATATATATATATATATATATATATATATACACACACACAGACAGACAGTTATTGAAGACTGTAGAAAGGAAACGAGACATTGAAAATTGATTCTCAACTCCAGATGTCTACTAGGGCAAGGGTAAGGATGAAAAGTAAGAAAAGAAGTTAAAAGGTATCTGCTTTGAAAAAAATGTCTGAAGAAAATAAATTCTTTGGAAATTCCAAATTTTATAAAATTTTTATTTTTAATCTTTTCACTTTTTTATTTAATTATTTTACTTTTATGTTAGATTTTTATTTTTTCCCCTATTTTTGTATGTATTTTGTTCTGTGATTGGTTTTCATTAAATTTTATCTGTTTTTTTTTTTTTGTTCCTTTTTTCAACTTTTTTTTATGACAAAAAATTTATCTTTTTATTATTTGTCTTACATTTTTTTTTTTTTTTTTGCAATATCAATTTTTATTCGCCCCTTTTCTTCATTTTACTTTTTATTGTTTTTTTTCTTTTTTCATCTAACTTAATTTTTATTCAGTTTTTCTTTCTTTACAGTTTTTTTTCCTTTATTTCTTTATTTCTTTCCCTTTCTCCCTCTCTTCATTCATTTAAATTTCTTTTGTTTCTACTTTTTCCCTTTTTGTTTATCTTGATATTTTTTCTTTTTCATTTGTTTTCCTTCTTTTACTCTTACACATATTTTATTTTTATTTTTTTTACTTATTTTTCTCACCTTTTGTTTTAACACTACCACTGTCCCATATTATTTGGGACATTGACTGTATGGAATGTGTATGCAAATGTAACAATTATTATCGGACAGTGGCAAGATTAAATAAATAAGATTTTTTTTATTCCAATTTCTGTTTGGGAAATTGAATGAATGAAAAAGGATATATGTAAATGTAAAGACTTAATTATGGGAAGAGGTAAGATTAAATAAGATATTTTCCAAAAAACGGACAAAATATTTTTTCCTGAAATAAGTCTCAAAAATTTACCATGCAAAGGTTAGGGTTTTGTAGGTCTGTGCTAAACTCAGATGAGGGTTATCTATGCCAGATGGTAAACTGTATTCCTGTATCTCATGCAAATTTTCAAAAATTATTTCAAGAAAAAACAGTGGCCTTGACACTGACAAATACAGTAAATATGAGTACCTCTGTCCCATAATTGTAATTTTTCTGAGTTTATGAAATTTATCTGTAATGCAAATGTAACAATTATTATGGGACTGTAGTAAGATTAAATAACTACCTCTGTATGAAATGTGTATGCAAATGTAGCAATTATTATGGGACAGCAGTAATATTAAAATTACTACCTCTGTCCCATATTATATGGGACAGTGGCTGTATGAAACATGTATACGAATGTAACAATTATTATGGGACAGTAGTAAGATTAAATGACTGCCTCTGTCCCATAATGTTTGGGACACTGAGTGTATGAAATGTGTATGCAAATGTAGCAATTATTATGGGACAGCATTAAGATTAAAGTTACTACCTCTGTCCCATAATATTTGGGACAGCAGCTGTATGAAATGTGTATTCAAATGTAATAATTACTATGGGACAGAGATAGTCTGTTTCCCTCTTTGATTTTTCAATATTCATTGATTAATAAGTCAGTCACAATCTTTTGATAGTGAGTTCTATTCTCACCGGATACACCAGAAAGGATAGCTAGACTAATGAGATAGTAATATAATTCAAGGATTTCCTTCTTTTTTTTTTTCCTTTTTTTTCTTTTACTTTTTTTTTTTTTTTTACTTTAAACCTTTTTTTTAATTTTCCTTTTTGTTCTTTAAAATTTCACCTGTTTTTATTTTTCTTCCTTTTGTAAAAAAAAGAAACAAACACTTTTCAGTAAATTTAAATTAGTTAACCTACACAATAAAGGTAGACATTTTTTTTTATCTCTCTTTGCAATATTGCCTATTTGAACGCAGGGTTTTTTTTTTTTTTTTAACCTCTTTACATCTCAGACCCAACCAACTCTGTCTGAAGCTCCCCGCTCTTTGTGATCAAGAAATTCAGACCAACCCCATTACCCCCGCTGAAATGGTTTCTGTAGCTGGTAGAAGACACTGTCTGTAATTGATGGCGGTTTTATTATTATTTTTTACCCCCACCCACCCTCCAAAAAATCTTGAACCATATCCCACTTCATATTTAAACAATAATAAGTAATAACAATTTGTTTTTTTTATTATATACAAAGCAGCTATGCAAAAATATATATTTGAAATCAAATAGTAGAACATGATATATTAACTTCATATAATCAGAGTAGTGGTGTGTAATTGAATGATAAAACAGGAAAAATTTGCATTTAAGTCCTTCAAAAGGACTTCTTTGGACTGCAATAATATTGCCATAAAGAACATATTTCAGTGAAACTTTAATTTTTCGAAATTATAATTGTTCTAGCATATCTACTAATGATAATGAGTATGTCCCCATTCACATAAATACAGTAGTAAATACTGTATGTTGGTCTGCAGTTGGAGAATTCATTTTATCTGATTCATGTTGATCATTTCTAGGCGTTGACTACTATATATATGACATATCTGATATGCGCTTCATTTGCAGAAATGGTTTACCTAAATTATTCATTTTCGATGTTGGCCTTTATTCTTTTATTAAATAGGATACGCATACCTATACTTCCAAGAATGTGGGTGTTTCAAGACAGCATCTGTTTTTGGCCACACTCAGCATGGCAGCAAATTTGGATTGCTTTGAACTCTTTTTTTTTTTAAACATTTAACTTTGTCAAGTTTTGTCGCTTTTCTGGGATTCTTTTTTTAACGTTCTGAAATTGATGAAGCTAAAATGAAAGAAAATGGCCTATATCATGTGAATTCTACTATAGTCACGAAAGTTAAGCAATGTCGAACCTGAATAGTTGACTGCTTGGGAATACCAGATGCTGTGAGTTTGCATGTGACAATGGTGTAATAGATGATGGCTTGGAATTCTTAATCAGAGAGCTGAGTTCCACTTCTTGTTGGGTTTGTTATATTCATTTACATTTAAATACCTTTTAGAAAGGTAGGAATTCACCTGTTCGGCCTCTCCAGTTAGGGGTTAAGGTAAGGTTGAGTGCCTTGCTGGCGTAGTATGCTGACAGTTTAATTACATTTTCTCTAAGTTTTGAATATGTCCAAATGGTGTTAAATTCAAAAGAAGAGTTGGTTCAAGAATTCTGAAGCGTCAATATGCCTCCCACACCCAGGTTATAAAAAAGACAAAATCCAAAAACACAAAAAAAATATTTTCAAAATTTGAAATTCCAAACATCTCTTGTTCATATGCGTGTGTAGTTGCATCACTGTAAACAAACCTCGTCTGATGAACTCCTAAGGGATGAAACACTGTTTATGTTCTGAAAACTTTTTTTTGGTCATAAACACCTTCCTCTTTTGATAAACATTCTTGATATATAAAAATTTATATACTGTTATCCCATATACATGTTGTGATGAGTAAATTATTGACATTTTATATTTTTAATTTTGTGCCTGTGTGTTGTTTGTTTTTGATTTTGTCAACTGCAGATAATAGGGTAGTTGGGCACATTGGGAAAATGATGACATTCACTCAGCCAGAAATTTGTAAACGCCATGCTGTACTGCTTGACATTCACACAGGAATCTCCAGTATGAATATTTCAGAGTGTTTGGGTGTAAATCTGAAGACAGTGCAGAAAATTCGGAAAGAGTTACACGAGTCTAATGGTCATTATAAAGGTACAGCAGCTGGGGAAACTCACTCTGATCTTTCTGGTAAGAAAAGAACTCCTGAATTAGTTGGTGAGGGCCTCAGACTCAACATGGAGGCCTACATCAAGTGTCTTGAAGAGATAATGCTGCCCTGGGTCAAGAGGATGGCCTGCTGGGAGACTCTATGTTTGGCAACAGAACTCTGCACCATACTACACAAGCAGGAGAACTCAGTCATGACTGTCAGAAAATTTCTGCAACTACATCACCCTTATATCTGGCTACATAACTCCAAGATTGCAAGATTCTGTGTGGGATGCAGTTGAACGAGAGACCAACAAAATTCTTTGTAACAATAAAGATGAACTGAAGGCAAAGAATTATGGCAGCATTCACCAACTTAAACAAGGAGACTGTTCAGAAGTGTTGCAGGAGATTCCAAAGTTGTTTGGAGGCTGTGGATGAAGTCAATGGTGATTTTCTTGAATAAATTTACTCTTTAGTATTTCACAATTATTTTTGTGCAATTTTGGTAAATATATCTGTTAAAATGAGACGTCAGTGTTATTTTCCTATTTGTGTAATTTTGGTGACAATTTATCCTTTGCACCCTCTCTCTCTCTCTCTCTCTCTCTTTATGTATATATATATATATATATATGTGTGTGTGTGAAACAAAAATATCAGTTATAATTATGATGTTTCATTTATATTTTATATTATGTTTTTGTTTGGATTTGGATAAAACGCTTCTTCAGTCATTTTCCTTGCCAAATTATCCAAGCCATCTTTCCTCATTATGTGCTCTAGAAATTTCAAACCTCTCTTCCTGATGTTTTAGCTTCTA
>CAHIKZ030001964.1:172500-192500 GCA_903632075.3 Acanthosepion pharaonis | reverse complement strand
CATTTATATATATATATATATATATATATATTATATGAAGAAATATAGTTTTAAAATGTTCTATATTTATAAAATCAAATATCAGAGATAGGGCAAATGTAAATATAAAATAAAACTGAACATTGAAGTTTTTAAGTCAGAGGCAACAGGCTGTTTTATGTTAGACGCAATTGTTTGGGTGGCCTGATGATTGCATCTAGCATGAAACAGCCTGTCACCTCTGAGTGTATTCTGTATATATATATATATATATATATATATATATATATATATATATATATATTTCTTCATTGGTTTCAAAACCTGCAATTAAGAAAGAAACATTAATGATCATAATACAGGGGGCAAGCATTAGTGTCCAGCAGATGTATCAGTGGCACTAAAGACATCTTTTGGGAGAAAATATCTCTAGTTCCCAGATGTCTCTGAGCTAGTTTTACACACAATGAATAAAACATGAAATTGGCTTAAAATATCCAGAACTGAAAACCCAAGAGAATCCTCAAACTCAAGATTGAAAAGCAACAGACAGGTAGAAATTTGCTGTTTAAAGGAAAAAGAAGGAAAAAAAAACCCCAGAAAACAAAGTCCATTCCTTTGAAACCTGTCCTCAACAGCAAGCACCTTTCTGGTTCTATGTATTGCAATTAAATTCAAATATGAATGATTTTCAAGAATTATTGCTTGTGTAAATGTTATCAGTGTTGAAAATGAAATAAGTAAGCAAAGTTCAATTTCTAACATATTTATAAAAAAATGTACTTTGTTGTAACCTAGGGAAGGTTACTGAATAGAATAATCAAATGAAGGTTGGTAATGAATGATAATACTTAGGACAAGAACAACACATATAAGATTCACCAGCGGTCAAGAAGAAGTAGTCAACTGCTAGAAGTGAGTCAAGTGAATTCCACAATGAATCTCCAACTGCAGACCAACATACAGTATTTACTACTGTATTTATGTGAATGGGGACATACCCATTATCATCTGTAGGTATGCTACAACATATTTATTACTGATGTTCAGCTGAAACATGGACCTTATATTTTCCTCTGTGATGTCTGGGAGACTCTTCACCAAACTCTGAGTTAGTAAGTTATATATCTGTCTATATCAATAGTTCTTCATCTTTTTTGAGTCATGGAAACTTTTCCCTACTTTACTTACAGGCCCCTATAAGTACTCTTCATAGACATTCAGATACCTTTAAAATCCTACATAAATTTCTCTATACTGCAGAATTAGCATGTAAGAAAATGTAATGGATCCAACTGGAATTTAAAATTAAATTAATGATTCCTCAATCCAAGCCACTATCCATTACTCCATTGAGCCTTTGCATATATATATATATATATATATATATATATATATATATAAAAAATATAAATATTGATTGCAAAGTATTTATTTAATTAATGGTAAATATCAGAGATAGAGCGTCTGTAAATATAAATAAAAGTGAACATTGAAGTCAACATTCAGAGTGGGTGGCCTGATGATTGCATCTAGCATGAAACAGCCTGTCACCTTTGAGTGTATGTATATATATATATATATATATATAATTACAAATATACATGGAAACAATTTAAACACCCTAAATGTAGTATGTCTAAAGAACTGAAAAAATGATTTTAGACTAACAATATTTAAGAGAGAACTTAATGATTTATTTCATTTTCAACACTGATAACATTTACGCAAGCACACCCTTATCCCTATTCAGCCAGCTAGGTTTGAAGAAATTGTGTTTAACTAATCCTCAACAGTATAAACCATGGGAAATGAGAATTATCACTTGCTCTGATGGAGTGGTAAAAGATGGTGGTCATGCAAAGAATGATACATGTTTAGATGGTAAGCAACAGCCTAACAGCAAGTCAAGAGACTCCAAGTGGTTGGTGCCGTAATTAGGGAATGGTTGTATTTTTTTCAAGCTGTGACAGGATTTATTTTCTTCTATTTCTTTAAATGGGAAGACAAGGGCTGTATAGAAAATAAATGTTAATTTATATCTGTGTCGTTCCAGGAAAATTTTCCTAGTCGGAATCCATCTTGAACACTTAGAAATCTACCATTCGTCCATATCTGGTCTGGTACTCTTGTTGTATGCTTGAGGTTCTTAAAAAAAAATCTAAAGAAGGGTCTATAATATAATCAATCCTGACCTGGCATCTCGACCTCAATCACTTTCTTGCCAATGTGATGTGGTTTCCCCTTCTTTTTGACTATAAACATTTTCAAGGCATCTGTTCTGATAAGCTCTTTGCCCTAGTGACTTGACTACATGAATTTAAATGTGCAACTAGATTGGCAGTTAGGTCTCAACATTTTACTGTTGAACTAGATAGATGCAGCCACCACTTCTATTCAAATAGTTTCTTTTCTTGCATTTCTCATCTGAGGGAAAAAGAGCACCATGACACAATTCACTCCACCAGAAATTCCACTCCCACCAAGCAAGGTGATGCTGCCATTAACAGGGGTGAGAGAGAATGGGAAAACTGCAGGTTTCTTGCTTCCCTGTGACCTACAATCTTCAAAAATTTAAATGCAACATCATTTGTCTTCCTGAATCCTGTTCTTTCATTGTTCTTTCATTATTTCTCCTCATTAAAGTCTTCCCATTCTCCCTAACCCCTGCTAGTGGCAGCATCACCTTGCTTGGGGTTGGAAAATTTCTGGTAGAGTGAATTGCATCATGATGCTCTTTTTCTTACAGATGGTGCCCAACTGACCCTACTATATTGTGCAGTCAGCAAAATCAAAAACAAACGAAGCACAAAATTACAAATATACATGGCAACAATTTACACATCACACCCTGTATGTAGAATGTCTAAAGAAATGCCAAGCAGTACAGCATGACATTTCCAAAATTTCTGGCAGAATGAATTGCATTATGGTGCTGTTTTTCTCACAAATGGTGCCCAACTGACCCTACATTACTGTACAGTTGACAAAATCAAAAAATATTTGGCAGAGTGAATTGCATCATGGTGCTGTTTTCTCACAAATGGTGCCCAACTAACCCTACAATACTGTACAGTTGACAAAATCAAAAAATATTTGGCAGAGTGAATTGCATCATGGTGCTGTTTTTCTCACAAATGGTGCCCAACTGACCCTACATTAATGTGCAGTTGACAAAAATCAAAAAAGTGACTGTAATTTTGAAATTTAAAAATATACATAATTCATCAATTTATGCATTAATATTTACCCTTTATGTATGTATGTATAAAAAAATTAATATATAATGAAAAAGCAAATACTGTTTCAAAGAATAAACATACATCATACCTATTTTAGGAAAAAAAAAGTATGTCAATTTATAAAAAGGTATTCGTGTGTCATGTTTTGTTATTAGGACTTCATCAGACTAAATTTATGTTGACATGACTACTGATGCACACAAAGGAGTAGAACGTACTGATAAATTTTTTTAATTTATAAATATAATAAGTATAATATATAAATGAATGAAATTTTAGTAATTTGAAAACTATAAACTTATTTATGATTTATTCTGATTACTGTCCTCAAAATTTTTTTTATTTATTATTTTGATTGTTTTACGCCCGGCTTTTTTTCAGATTGAAGGCCGATTCAAATGGCAAACAAAATTTGTAATAAATATGGTGACAAAGATGAGGACAATAGTCCTTTTTTTAATGTAAATATGTATACATAATACCTCATCTCAAAAATATAGACAGATATTGAAGAGCTAAAGTTTTACCATTCTCTTTCACACGTTGTAACCCCCTGTCTCTTAGTAGCATTATTGCCTTGCTTGAGGGGGAAAACAATTAAAAACAAATAACAGATAACCCTTGATTTTAACAGGTTGAGGTTGTAATGGCCGAGAAAGCATCATCTTGGGATTAGTTCACAAATTAGTAGATTGTGTAATGAACCTCTTCAAGTGGTACTTCTTTCTTACTAATGGAATACAAAGGGAATGAGGGTGGTTTGCTTCAATTATTTATATATTATATGTGCGGTACTTATTAGGAAGTGCTCAATATCAGACAGAGCTAACATACATGCAATCTACATAAACCCAAAATTAAAAAAAAATTAATCAGTTTGTCTGACAATCACAAAAAAATTTTGAAATTTCTGGGTCACATTTTTCCAACCAAATATATCTCTATCTATAAAAGCAGGATGTGTGTGTGTGTGTTTGTCATTATGCACGGCCTTAATTTTTGATCTGATTTATACCAAAATTTACATGCACATGAAGATCAAGTTAAATTAATCCAAGACTGACTTTTGCATTTATCAACTCCCATCGATAGTGGAAATAATTATATTTTTTATGCTTTTACAGCAGTCTTCATGCAGTTTGCAGTCATTTTCTACTGGCCAAATGAGAATATAGCTGGCTGCCAAATAGGCAGGAGATTCTATTAGCTTAACATTTCAGCCAACAGCTGACTGACATAAATGTTAACTAGCATGCTAGCATGCAAAAAATAATATCTAGCTGTTGATTCTGATTCCGCAGAAGTTTTGGGTGTGAAAAAATATTTGTTGTTAACATTCTTTTTTTCATTCGGTTTTCCAGTTCAAGAAAACCTTTTTAAAGCTTTATCGTTTTGTGTTCATTTTGTTTAGTTCTTTTATCATAACAGATTTAATGTTTAGTATAGAGCTTAGAAAAATTTGAAGTGTGAGATAGGCAAGAAGTTAGGCATGTAGCAACATCAAAAAAAGCAAAGAGCACACCTTTAAAGGCAATTTTTCTCTTTAAAATATTTTTTAGTCAAGTGATAATTCTTGCTGCATGATTATTTTATTTTTTTTTTTTGAATCAATCTACAGGCAATGCTGGGCCATGCTGCTAGTTCTTGATAAAATTAATTTTAAAAAATTAACAATATTATTGGTCCTGACCTGGCATCTCAGCTTCAGTTATTTTCCCACCACCATAAAGTATTATCCCTTTGCCCTTTCTATAAATACTTTCAGTTGTTCAGATGGGCTCTTTGCTATGGTATCAAGACATGAATTTAAGCACAGTACTAGATTGGAAACAAGGTCTCATCAATTTACAGTTGAGCTGGCTAGATGTAATCATAAGTTCTATGCTAAGACTTTCATTTCTCGCACTTTTCACTTGTAGAACTCTCTCCTGGCTTCTTGCTTTCCAGTCAACTTTAATCTTGAAAAATTCAGATGCAATGTCAGTCGCTATTTACTGTCTTCCTGATTACTCTTTTATTGTTCTCACTCCTTAGCAACGTTTTCTGTTTCCTAATTCTTCCACACCCAGTAACCTCTTGTGTCGTAGTGGCTTTACTGCCTTGCATGGGGTGAATTCGATTAAAAAAATTAAAATTTGGTCCAAAGTCCTAATTTTAGTTTGGCTGATTTTGTTGTTTTTATTTAGTGGCATATCAACACCTCTATGGGTTTTTGGAGTTAAAATGGTCTAGTGATGCAAGTCTTACTAATTAATCCATAACTGGAGAAGATGTGGATTCTTATCTTTACCAACTTTATTTATGCCTGAATATAATGAATTCGGCTCTCCAATTAACAACTCCGAGCCATTATCCATTACACCAATCGTATATATAAAATTACAACACCAGGTATTTCCCCTGTCTTGCCCATGAAGCACCTGTGATGCCATAGTAACCCTATGACCTGATAGAATTTATGATCATGAATATAATGAACCTGACTTGAATTGGAGCTCTCCAATTTCCAGCTTTGATCCATCACCCACAAATGCAAGCTTGCAGCATCTGGTCTTGCTAAGCGGTCACCCATCCATCTAGTTACTGACCTGGCTCATAATTTCTTAACTTCTTTGATCATACAGGAACCAGTGTTTCAACATGATGTGAACATAAGCCAACAAAGACCAATTTCACTACAACAGCAGTGGACGGTGAAATTAGCTTACTATCGGTCAATAGCAGGCGGCTTCATGTTTTAAATCTTTATCTAATTTGTGCATCTAAGATATTTGCATTGTGCAAAAAAATGCCAGACAGTATTTATCTACTCAACAATGTGTTAAAATTACATCAAAGAAATTTGTTTTTTCTGTTTGTAGCTTTATTTTGTATGTTTTTTTTTTTGGTAATTTTAATTGCCAAGCAACCCAAACACTTTGTGATGCAAAAAGGTTTTGAGTTTCACTAAAAGAAGGGGAAAAAAAAATAAAGAAACCATTTCAGATATTTTATTATTAATGACCACGGAATTGATAAAA
Organism: Acanthosepion pharaonis; assembly: GCA_903632075.3. Lineage (NCBI taxonomy): Eukaryota > Metazoa > Mollusca > Cephalopoda > Sepiida > Sepiidae > Acanthosepion > Acanthosepion pharaonis. The sequence goes on along the minus strand of CAHIKZ030001964.1, from coordinate 186,259 downwards.
TACTTAATATATGAATACTTTAATATATAGGTATATAGTATATAGGTATATAGGTAATATATATAATATATAGTTTACCATGAAAGGGTTTCGACTGAAAACACTTGGAAGTTTTGAACATATACCCACCTAGCATCAGATTAAAATTGCACCTTACTTTTTCTTCCATATATCTGAACTATAATAATCCTATTATAATCGTGCTTGTTCCTCCCTCCTTTGGTTAGTTTTCACGACCATTATACCCTGCCAATACCTCATAAATAATGGATTATTCTGTTTTCATCATGTGAATAGAAAGGAAACAACACTAATTGCTTTCAGTGAGAAAATAAAAGAAAGAAGGAAAGATAGAAGTGTTTAACTTCTCCTGCCAACACCTCATAAATAATGGAGTGTTCCATTTTGATTGTCTGGAAAGAGGGGAAAAGACACTATTTGGTTGTTGTGGAGTGGTTTCACAGTGAAGGCTTGAAGGCTTGTATTTGTACTAAGTCAATCCTAAAATAGGTTTGACGTACAAAACGTTAAGAATTTGATATAATAGGTAATGACGCAGAGAAATCTAGTTGTGGTCGCTGATACTTTAGTATCCGACTAACGGTCATCCGGCATCGACTGACTGACCAAACCACTGAGTGACTCCTATTTATTATAGGTGGGAGAGTCTATTAACTATAGAATAGGTGTGTTCCACTATAACATTGGTTTCAGTGAGAAAATCAAATAATGGAAGAAAGAAGCATTGAACAGCCGTTTCACTGAAATGGAAAAAGTTATCAATTTCAATTTTGTTAAAGTATTTAACTCATTTTCTCACAGACATGATGTGCCTTCCCTCTGTCATTTCTACAAATACTTTCATGGCATCTGCTCTGGTGAGCTACTTTCACTTGTACCCCAACTACAAGAATTTAAGCGTTCTACTAGGTTGGCATCTTGGTCCCACCCTTTCACTGTCAAAACAGTTAAATATAACCGCCTCTTCTACTCTAACAGCTTTTTATTCTTGCACTTCCCATCTGTGAAACTCCCTTCCTCCTACTTGCTTCCCTGATAGCTATAATCTTCAAATATTCATTTGTCATCTTAGTCGACATCCTCTGATGCCTTCATCTTGATCCCTGTCCTTCTCTGTATCTTTTCCTCAAATACCACTCTTTACTCTTTCTCTCACTCTGTGTAACTCCTTGCATGCTAGTGGTACTCCCATCTTGCTTGGGGTGAAATGTTTAAAAAATGTAGTGGACTGTTCCCTCCCTCTGTTAATTTGCTCGACTGTTACACCCTACCAATATCTCATAAATAATGGACTGTTCCATTTTGATCACTTGGAAAGTGGGGAAAAGACACTACTTGGTTTCAGTGAAAGAAAGAAAGACAGAAGTGTTTAACGGCTGTTTAAGTGAAATGGAAAAATTTGTCAATTTCAGATCTTTTCATTTGTACCCACTTCTTAAAGTAATGACCAGAATTCATATTTATCATTGATATTGTAATATTTTGTTAAAGTTGTTCAGCTCAAATATTTTAACAATATGATAGGGGAATTTCTATGGATATTTTATTGTCATAGATCTCACTATGAGCTTATTCAATCGCTAACTTTTTGATGTCGATCGGATCCTGTCATAATGAATAAATGCTCCCCCAGGGAGGCCCTGTGCCTTGAATAACTATTAGGTCTTAAACTAAATTCAGACCTCAAGTGGAACTTGTACATATAATCCATCGCTAAAGATGTTGGAAAAATGGTCAGTTCCTTGTATTGCTTCAGTAAGTTCATGTCTCCTCATTCTATCCTTTACCTTTACAAGACACAGCTCTGTTCTAAAATGGAGTACTGCTGACATATCTGGGAAGGAGTTGCCCAATACTCACTTTCTAGGGTTGATAGGGTCCAAAGTCATATATGCAAGTGACAAATTATTCTCCATGCTGCAAGCCCTCTTTCACAGATTTATTACTATGCCCATCGAGAGTGCACAGATGAACGGAATTCCTTAGTAACACCAGTTCTAACATTCACAGCTAAGATTGGCCATACTATTCATATTTTGGCAAACCACCCTCATTCTCTCTTTATTCCATTGGTGAGAAGTAAGTTTCACTTGAACAGCTTCTTCCTGCAAGCCACTGGTCTGTCGAACTGAAGATGATCTCCCAAGAAGATGTTTTCCCAATCACTACAATCTTCAAAGTTCATGTCTTGGGTTAACCATTATCTTTTCCACTTATCTGCATGAGCTGTGCCTATTATTCTGTAACCTTTTACCTCAAGTGCCTTGTACAGAGTGAACTGCACTGTAAAAAAAAAATATGTGTTTATAAATGAGATAATGATATATATATTTTTATATATCAAGAACAATATTGGGGAAATTATATGAAAAAGTGGAAAATTTTACTTATGACACATTTTGTCCTTCCGGACTTCATTAGACTAAATTTGTTATGTTGGTAGGACTACACAACGTATATAGCAGAGGGGTGCTGGGAATTTTAGAATTTTTTTTTTTATCTCAACAAATTCATTTAGCGTCTTTTTCTTTTTGTCACTTTTGTAAGTAGGTATTCTACACTGATATTAGAAGATCTGCCAGTAATGGAGAAATGTTAGAAGAGTCAGGACACAAATTTACTGTAGATGACCTTATAATTAAGGCACTCTCTAGACATTTACGCTGTAGAGAATTATTTCTCCTTTGATCAGAGTAGCATTTTTTTAAAGTCAAAATTGTGGTCAGTGTCTTTATGGTGGGCAACCAACACATTTGATGTATTATTTTGTAAAATGTCCCTTTTAGTGGGGAATAACTAATAACAAAAGTAAAAAAAAAAATATTAATAATCTAAAATGAAATTGACGAAATCAAAAAAAAATTTCATTTAAAATTCCCAGCATCCCTCATTCGTGGACATGTGTACTTGCACTATCATTATATGACAAAGTGAAAAAAAAGTTTACTTGTGACGCATTTTATCCTTCAGGACTTCATTGGACTAAATTTATGTTGGCAGGACTACACATGTACACGACAGAGTGGTGCTGGGAATTTTTTTCTTTTATCTAGCCAAATTCATTTTGCTTTTTCTTTCCATCATTTTTGTCAGTAGGTATCCCTCACTGTGATATTAGATGATCTGTCAGTAATGGTGAAACATTGTAAGAGCCAGTTTACTGTAGAGGACCTTGTGATCAAGGCAATCTCTAGACATTTACATCACAATGAATTAAAAATTTTTTTTAAAATTCCCAGCACCCCTTTGTCATGTGCATGTGTAGTCCTACCAACATAATAAATTTAGTCCGCAGAAGCCTGAAGAGCAAAACGCTTCACAAATAAACTTTTTCCACTTTGTCCTACAATTTCCTCATGTGTGTGTGTGTGTGCACAGTACAAGCCTGTATTCACCACTACCCTCACCAAAACACACATCTAACTTCTTGAAATCTTAGTATCATATTTTTTTTTTTTTTAAACATGAGAAATATTTTTAGAATAGAGTTTATCGATGCTTCCAATCTATTTTTCGTATGTCTGTTTTGCCTAACTTGATATTTTCTTTGACAAAAGAAGAAAGAAAAAATCCAAAGAATTTATTCTTCTATAATAAAAGTATTTTTTTTTATTCTTATCTTATCCTCTCGTCTCATTGTTTGGTAGAAAATGTCACCAACTTTGCAAAAAGATTAGAAATTGTTATTTACATTATGTAACGTCAAACAAAACTGTTGCTATTAATGATAGGATGCAAATTATATTCTCTTATAGCTTATATATGTGCTGGTACTGTAATGGTTGAAGAGTCTTTTCTGCTTTAATATTTAACCCAAAGCTGGAGGGAGAAGACATGAATTCACTAGATTTCCAAGGGATATTGCATGAAAATAAATATAACTAATTCTGTTTGAAAGATATGAATTCATCTTTTCCTCAACCCCATCTATAGGTTAAATATGAAGGAAGACTAGGCTCTCTAGCTGTAGTTGGCAACCAACCTAGAAGAAGGAAGACTATGAATTCTAGATCATATATGGTCTTACTTGTGGGCTCTTTGCTCGCAACTTCAGTTGATGTGTTATGAATAAGATTTTTTTAATCCACTCCTATGAAGGCAATAATGCCACTAAGACACAAGGGGTTACTGGGAGTGAAAGAGAATGAGAATATTTTTGAAGGAACTGTAAACCCAATCCTGAACAAGGAATAAAACTTTACTCCTGTTCAAAAGACTGGGGAGGAGTGTGAACCAAACGATAGATGAACTTATCTACTCATATAAAAACAAATTTTTAGTGCTAAATGTCACAGTACATTACAGACATGTAAAATTCTTAGAAAGAGAAATAGTAGTAGTAGTAGTAGTGAATGAATGTCATTTTTCCAAATGCATCATCCTGTTAGTATCAATGGGTTCACTCTTCAGACCAATCCTCTTTTGGACTTGCAAAAATAAACTGCCTAAAATTATTCTCAGATCATTTGTAAAAATCTACACTGATGATATAATTATATACTGGTACACCTCTAAAAATTTTGACAATCAGATTGGCAGCTGATTGCTCTTGATCAAGCACGAATTAGTGGAAAAACTGGTTGGTTACCATTAAATTCCTTGCTAACCAAACTAGTTATTACCATGATTGATCGAATCCCTGAACTACCGCTAGTCACGATGAATGGATGTCCCCTCAGAGAAACAGTGTGCCTTGAAAGATTATTGGGCCTTAAACTCACACTTGACCTCACTAAAGATGCAGGTAAAATGGTCAGAACCCTCTACCAGTTCAGTAAGTACCTGACTCCATATGCTATACTCTATCTTTACAAGACCCAGTTCAGGTCAAGAATGGAGCATTTTTGTCACATTTTTTTAGTAAGCATTTCGCACCAAGCAAGGCAGGAGTACCACTAGTATATAAGTGGTTACAGAGAGTAAAAGTAAGAAAAAAAGATTGAGTATAGGAGGGATTGAGGAAATGATAAAAAGAAGAATATTGTTTATCAAGTAACACACCAGGTTGAAGTCAAAAAATCTACTACTGGTAATAAAAAGTATTGTCAGCTGTTATATATATATTTTTTAAAGTATTTCCCGCAAAGCAAGGGGAGAATGCCACTAGTACGTAAGGGGTTACAGAAAGTGAAATGGTCAGCACCCTGTACCAGTCCAGTAAGTACCTGACTCCACATACTATCCTCTACTTTTACAAGAGCCAGTTCAGGTCAAGAATGGAGTACTGTTGTGACATTTATTTTTTATAAGCATTTCACCCCAAGCAAGGTGTGCCACTAATATGTAAGGAGTTACAGAGAGTAAAAGAGAAAAGATTTGGTATTTGTAGGGATTGAGGAAAGGATAAAACGAATAGAGAAGGATAAAAAAACGGACAGAGATACATCAGAAGATGTCGATTGACATTACATTTAAAATTTTTGAAGATTATAATTATCAGGGAAGTAAGTAAGAGGAAGAGAGTTCTACTGTTGGGAAGTGCAAGAGAAGAAGCTGTTGGAGTAGAAGAGGTGGTTACATTTAACTGTTTTGACAGTAAAAGGGTGGGACCAAGGTGCTAACCTAGTAGCATACTTAAATTCATGCAGTCAGGGCATCAGTGAAAATAGCTTGTCAAAACAGATGCAATGAAAATATTTGTAGGAAAGACAGAGGGAAGCCACATCATGTCTGTGAGAAAGTGACTGTAGACGAGATGCCAGATCGGGACCTATCACATTGCATATTCATCTTTGGATTCTGTTGAGAGCCTTGAGATAAACGGCAAAGGCACCAGATCATATATGGCAACAGTATTCCATGAATGGTAGATTTGTAGATGTGAAGGATCGACTCAGACAAGTCGGATGAGAATTTGGGTGGGAATTGCCCAGGGTGCACTTTCCAGCCTCAGTACATTCAAAAGCATTCCAGAGTCCTTGTGGGTCACAAATTATTTTTCAGCCACCAGCTTTTCTCTTACAAGTGGGATGTGGCAATCCCCTTGCTGTTCTATCACTACTTTCACTGAAAGAGCTCAGATGAACTTCATTCCTTGGTTCTGCCAGGCATAACCTTCGCAACAAGGCCTTGCCATGCCACTTACATTGTAGCAAACCACACACATTCTCTCCATCTTCAAGTAAGTTCCACTCAAACAGTTTCTTCCCATGAACCACTGGTCTGTGCAACCGACTCCCAAGGGGATGTTTACTGGTCACAACAATCTTAACCTGTTCATGTTTAGGGTTAACAATTCTCTTCTATCCATACATCCTTCCCTTTAACATAACCCTCTACCTTGAGTGGCCTCTGGGATTTTGTGCAGGATGAACCTCACTGTAAAACAAAACCAAAAAAATACATGATATTCTTTGATATAGTATAGAAAAAAGACCAGATAACATTGCAATGTAGTTCCAATGTTTCCATGAGGGTAAAAATTATACAGACAATAGCCTTACCCTTACAGTAATATTTGCATTAATTCCCTTTTTATTGAGTTTTAATTTACTTCTATATGTTCTATCGGAAATTTGCAAACATTCTATAATAAAAAAACATTAGTTACATCTTTTATTGAATATTAGTAAATTAATGGGAAATCATATAGGAAGAAAATGAGTTACTGCTGACACCAAGTTTCAAGCGGGACACTCTGGACTTATGAGTATGTTTTCCACCAGGTGAATAAATAGCAGCATCAGGCTACTAACTGTAGTGATTATTGAGAGGAACTATCCAGTCAAATTAGTGTGAATAATTGTGTGTCAATGATTTGGGTTTTGATTTAGGATTTACTTTATGTTAAGCCGAGCAGTGCTACTAACAAAGTATTCACTGAAATGGTTAATTATCCCTCGTTGACTTTTACTTCTTTGTTCTTGTTAAGTATTTATTTTGTGGTTGTAATTAAATACTGTTTTATCTTAACATTGAAGTCTTGAGTTATACTTAATTATTAACGGCCACTGTATGTCCCAAAATGGGGGTGTTTGAAAAGAAAGAATATATCCAGTTCCCATTATAGGCATTAATATATCCACGATATATTAAAACTCTAATGGTTCTCTCTCCTCCCTAGCATTTTGAACAGTAGTAGAGGTTTATCCCTTGTTTCCTGTTTAGGATTGGGTTTCCAGTTCCTTTTGATGTCTACTTCAACTCTATACATCTAATGTTTCCATATTGTGTTGCTCACCAGATGTGTAAGATTCTGTAGATGGATACAGTTCCTCTATTAGCTTGAGACATTCAGTGAATTCAGAGCTGAGAAGGTTGTTTCTAATAGATGAGAAGAGCAAGTCTCTATTGATGTGGCCACATGCTGCTGGGAGGTCAACAAAGTAGGTAGAGAGTTTCCAATTAGAAAGGTGAGCAATTTCTTGGAGTTGCTTGATGACATATCTGCTATCATTGCATCCCTTACCAGAATGAAGAGGTCAAACTGGGTTGTGAAGAGTTGACTTTCATAAAATGATAAGAGCCTAGTTCAAAGAGGATGCTGATTTTCTGTTGAAAATCATTCTTATGCCAACTATGTACACCTATGTCATCAGCATAGCAGCTCCCACCATGATCAATACGTCGACCTTGGGAGGGACAGTAGGATTGTTGTCTTCTATTGGTAGATTCGTTTGGGGATGTAGTATGAAATACTTAAATGATCAGTGTCTATCTTATTAGATCTGAGTTTGTAAAAGCCCAGGACATAGTCTATGAAAAGATTAGACTGAGACACTGATATATTCCTTGTCGTACTGCTGTCGTGGTCTGAAATTCCAGATCGGGGTTCTCGCCAGAAAAGTAAGATTGTGTAGATCAATTCCTCTATTAAGTTGATGCATTCAGTGGATTTGGTTCTTCGATGGCGGTTTCTACTGGATGTGAAAAGTAAGTCTCTATTGTCATAATCTGCTGTGAGGTCGACAAGGCACTTTCCAATTAGAGAGGTGAGCAATTTCTTGGAGTTGCTTGATGACATATATGCCATCATTGCTTCCATTACAAGAACGAATATTCACCCCCACCCCCTCCCAGCACTCATTGTATTCTCCTGACTTGGTTCTTTCAGATTTTTATTTGTTATAGTCCCTTCAGAACAATTTATATGTCAAATTATTTGACCCTGTACAAGTCAATCAAAAACAACCTGACAACCTTCTTCCAAAAAAAAAAAATGAAAGAAAACACTAAAACATCAACAATCATGTAGAATGATGCGAGACAGTTGTTAAAAACAATGGTGACTATGTACTTGTAAAACGATGGTAGACAGTTGTTAAAAACAATGGAGACTATGTACTTGTAAAACGATGGGAGACAGTTGTTAAAAACAATGGAGACTATGTACTTGTAAAACGATGGAGACAGTTGTTAAAAAACAATGGAGGCAAATGTCCTTTGTAAAACGATGGGAGACAGTTGTTAAAAAACAATGGAGACTATGTACTTGTAAAAAAATGGGAGACAGTTGTTAAAACAATGGAGACTATGTACTTGTAAAACGATGGGAGACAGTTGTTAAAAACAATGGAGACGATGTCCTTGTAAAACGATGGGAGACAGTTGTTAAAAACAATGGAGACGATGTACTTGTAAAACGATGGGAGACAGTTGTTAAAAACAATGGAGACTATGTACTTGTAAAACGATGGGAGACAGTTGTTAAAAACAATGGAAACGATGTACTTGTAAAATGATGGGAGAAAGTTGTTAAAAACAATGGAGACTATGTACTTGTAAAATGATGGGAGACAGTTGTTAAAAACAATGGAGACTATGTACTTGTAAAACGATGGGAGACAGTTATTAAAAACAATGGAGACTATGTATTTGACTCATGAAGTTTTTTTTCATGAGTACGTATAATTTTGTTTTTAATTTTCTAATCGGGTACAAACATTTGCAATGATAAAATATCTGGTTGTCATTACTGAACACAGAGCGACTGCAACTCTCTTCAAATTACCAGCACCTCCCTCAGTATCACTGCATATCCAAATACTTCCCTGATTTAGGGTAGTGTCACCTCTTCCTCAGATTACCAATTCAACCAATTTCACTTCTTTTTGCATTGATGGTAGATGTATTGCGGGTGGTATATTGGCTCGTTTTGGTAGATTTCTCTGCTTGTTCCCACAAGAGACAAGAAATCAGGTCAAGCTGCCAGGACAGGCCATGTGTCTTCTGAAGCAAGGGTTGTGAGTAGTACTTCAAGCTGTCCTTGAAGGTAGTGGCCGCTGAATGGGAGAAGCAGAAAAAGAGGCCGAATAGAGCTTGGTCAGCATTTTTATGAGTTCTGGGACTTCTGGTTGTTCCCTCCTGATTACTTCCATTGTTGCTACTGCCGAATTGAGCAAAGTGAAGAATTGCTCACATGCCATAATAACCAACAAATGAGACAGTTATACTTCTTCCAACAAAAACAGCCCAAAGTATCTCCAAAATGGTATCAACAATCTTGTAGAATCTGTCTATATTTCTGAGATGAGGTATTATGTACATTATTTACATAATTCGGACTATTGACCTCACCTTTGTCACCATATTTATTACAATATTTCTGAGATGAGGTATTATGTACATTATTTACATTATTCAGACTATTGTCCTCACCTTTGTCACCATATTTATTACAATATTTCGGCCCATCAGTATCTGTCTATATTTCTGAGATGAGGTATTATGTACACTTTTTACATTATTCGGACTATTGTCCTCATCTTTATCGCCATATTTATTACAATGTTTCGGCCCTTCAGTATCTGTCTATATTTCTGAGATGAGGTATTATGTACATTATTTACATTATTCGGACTATTGTCCTCATCTTTGTCACCATATTTATTACAATATTTCGGCCCATCAGTATCTGTCTATATTTCTGAGATGAGGTATTATGTACATTATTTACATTATTCGGATTATTGTCCTCATCTTTGTTGCCATATTTATCACAACGTTTCGGCCATTGTACTCTCTGGCCTTCTTCAGGTGGTTGGAATGTTGAACTGAACCCTTTATTTCGCTCACTGGGGTAGAACATTCTAGTTCTACGTGTATTGCAATATGAGCACTGGTAAAAATGGTTGCTGAAGACATCAGGTTTATAATACCCAGAAATTCAAGGACACATGGCACAGTGGATAAAGGCGTTGGTTAGATCCAGTGACAGAACCCAAAGAGTGTAAGTTCAATACCCGGTTAAGGCAGTGGAGAACTTTCAGAGGGAAATTAACAGGAGATAACTGATAACTGACATCCATCAAACATGGCATGTGGAACTAGAACAGTATACGTCAGTTAGCGAAATAAAGGGTTCAGTTCAACATTCCAACCACCTGAAGAAGGCCAGAGCGTACAACGGCCGAAACGTTCTGATAAATATGGTGACAAAGACCATGGATTTGATCTTACCCATCTGCTCCTCTGGAACATCATCACCTGTGTTCTAAACAGGCCGATGTGCAAATTGCAGTCTCTGTCACACATGTCACACCTGTCTGTGTGTTGTCTATGCTGCTTGTCTTCTGCGGCATTATTCAGTTGCTCCTCTCCTGACATTAGTTGTTTAGTCAGGGTGCTTCTCCACCCAGAACGGTCCTCCCAGTGGTCACTGTTGATTTCAAGTGCCTTCATGTCCTTCTTACAGACATCTCTAGAGTGCAACTGTGGGCGACCCGTGTCTCTTGCCATTTGCAATTTCCCCATAAGGGATGTCTTTGGGAATTTGGCCATCCTCCATACAATGAACATGACCCAGCTATTGAAGCCTCTGCTGTCTGAGTAGAGGAAACTTGTTGAGCTGGTGGGAGACAGAAATTCAGTATTGGACACTTTGTCCTTCCATGATGCGCCCATGATGCAGCGGATGCACCTCAAGTGAAAAACGTTCATTAATGTATAATAAACCCCACTTTTTTGGGATGCATTTCAGGTTCCAAATTTCTTTAATAAAATAGAGAAACTTGTCATTGAATTTGAGGAGAAAGTAAGCTTTTATCAAAAGTTTAGTCTCAGTGTCAAGTGATGCTTTATTATTTCTTAGTTTTTTGGGGGTTTTTTAATAGCTTCCTTAATTTCCTCATCATTAGGTTTGTGATAGTTTATATTTGAAGATGGACTTTGTAATGATTGGATGAATATTGGTGTATGTTCCATTTCTGCAGACATCTTAAGTTTAGTGTGGTCAGGGTTGAAATATTATTTAAAGGTTCTTGTTGAGACCAGGACATTTCTTCTGTAGAAGTTTTAATTTTATGATATTATTGAGATTTTTCACCTTTCTCTACATTTTAACACATTGTTGATGCTGCTTGACTTGATTAATTCAATTTCCAATTTTCTGGAGTGGTTTTCTCAAAGAATTAATTTGTTTTTTATTTTCTTTGTTAATAGTTTGTTTTTTTCCCTTCCATTTCTCCCTGTCATAAAAGCTCAAAGCATGGTAACTGAGTATTAATTATAATTTTCTCTTAATGAATTTCATAATTTTTTCATTTGTGTGTCTTGGAAAAATTATACTATTAATTTAAACAATTTAATCTAGTTTGTTTAAGTTTTGTTTTACGAAGCCAGAATATTCAGCTATTAAATAAAAAATATTTTGTTTCCTTATTTGGTGAGTGTATTTACTGCTCAATAAAAATCCAAAGTGCATGTTCTCTCAGCATAGTAATTCTGTGAATTTTGTCAGGATTATTAAAATGAAAATCATCAAAGACAGGATATTATATAATAAATAAATCAAAGGCTAATTATGCTTAAGCCTCATAACCAGTTCTTCTGCTTGCAAAGGGCTGGCTGGTAGTACTTGATATAGATTGACTTTTAAAACTTTTTTATTATTTTTTTTCTTCAGTTGCCATAAAAAATAAGCATCTTCTGGTTCCTGCTGCTAAGGAGAATGCAGATTTAAATCCAACTGGACAAAAATATTTTTGCTTAATAAGATTTCTCAAATGATCATGCTAGTAGAAAAAAATAAATATCCTGTTTAAAATAAATGGAGTGTCTACTCAAAATAGGGGTATCCACTAAAAATAAGGTTTTAGGAGATAAAAATCTGTTATATTAATATATATATATATATATATATATATATATATATATATATATACACACACACATGAGGCATGGTGTAGTAATGAATAGCGGCTCAGATTGAGGAATCAGAGAGCTGAGCTTGAATTCCGTTTGGATCCATTAGATTCGCATACATGCTAATACTCTTGGAAAATGTATAAATCCTCTTCTTCTCCTCCCATAATAGCAGGACAGATTGGGTTTTATAACCTTGGGTGGCAACCAGCCTAAGCGAAGGAAAAACTCTGAATTCAAAACCGGCTTGGAGAGGTTTGGGCTCCGTTAGGCCATCTTGCCCAAGAAACACCACTTTTACTGTGGCTATAGTACACATGGTGCCCCTATGGGTCTCAGTAATATATATATATATATATATATATATATATATATATATATATAAAATTTAGTGCATTGGGGTAGCAGATAATTATTCAAACATATATTGTTAAATATAACAGACAACAAATGTCTGCTATGTTTCATCATGAGCTGTTCTAAGCTTTGTATAGTGGCTTTAATTTTGGAAGAAAATTAAGACAAAAATTTCCAACATTTGGATATTTTTTATTTTACTATTCCTCAATCTAAGCTTTTAGCTGACATGAGCCATCACCAGAGTGCTTATATGGACATTACAACAGAGATGTTTGCCATCAAAGATGATGTCCTGTTATGTTTACATAGAAGTTTTCTATCCAATGATAATGGTTGCAGAATAGCAAATGCAGGTCATAAATTTGTAATGCTGTTCTATGATGTCATACAAACCAGTCACAACATATTACATTGCATCTAAACAGATGGTTCTCATGATAAAATTTCTTTCTCTCATGTAGTCAGGTATGGCTCATGATCAAATATAATAGACATTTGTTTTCTGTTACATTTAACAATATATGTTTGTATAATATATATATTTATAATACTGAAAAGATTAATGGTCAGAGTTGGATTAGGAAATCAATTGATACAAACCGCCTACCAATACTGAAACATTGAAACCAAGGTAGTAGAATCAACTGATCTCCTAATTTTGTAAATAAGGCAACAATGTCTTCCTTTTTTTCCATATTCCATATTAATCCTTGTACCAGACTAGTTAATATATATATAGTGTGTGTGTATATATATGAAGAAATATAATCTTAAGATGTGCTATATTTATGGGATAAAGTGCTCAATATCAGAGCGTGTGTAAATATAAAAGTGAACACAGAAGTCAACACTTAGAAGCGACAGTCTGTTTCATGCTAGATGCCTGACGATTGCATCTAGCATGAAACAGACTGTCACCTCTAAGTGCTGACTTCTATGTTCACTTTTATATATATATATATATATATATATATATATATATATATGCACAGAAACACACACACACATACATATATATACATACATACATATATATGGCTATGTGGAGTGAAGAAGAATTTAAAAAAAAAAGATTTTTTTCACTCAAAATCTGAGCAGCCATAATATTGGCTAAGGAGAAAGCAATAAACGTTTGGGTAAAAAGGAAAATGAGTGGTATGGAGAGTGTTGGTGCTGAGGGGTATTTGGTTGTCTTGATGAGTGTTGGGTTAGTGTAAAGAATGAGGGTAAAGGGGTTATGGGTTTGGGAGGGAAATGGTTCCTATTTTTCTTGTCAAGGTTGTCTGGCAAGATGATT
>CAHIKZ030001964.1:10000-167500 GCA_903632075.3 Acanthosepion pharaonis | reverse complement strand
AATTTTGAACCAAAATATTTTATTTATATATATGTATATATATCTAATTCCATTTATTTATGGGGATTAACTAAAATATATATATTCCATAAATATATATATATATAAAATATATTTTTCATTCATATATATATATATATATATATATATATATATATATATATATATATATATATATATATATATATATATATATATATATATATATATATATATATATATATATATATATATATATATATATATATATATATATATATATATATATATATATTTATTTAAAAATATATTTAAAAAAATACACATATATATATATTTAAATTAAATTGATATGAAAAATAAGCTTATTTTGACTCAATTTAATTTAAATAAATTATATTGAAGTTTTCGGACTCTTGTTTTTTTAAACATGGGACTTCAATGTAGCGTTTTGGAATCATATTTTTAAATAAATAATTATATTTATGCTCTACTTTTGTATAGAGCACTATTTTTTAGAAATAATAACTAAAATACTAAGGGACTTTGGATTATTTACCTAACCAGTTCCTTCCTATTTTCTATATATTTTTACATATTATATATATATATATATATTATAGGCCAAAAGGCTTGGGTCATCCTCTGTATTTTAAGTAACCATCTAAAAATTGGAAGTTGTGTACCTTTTAAAACTAATTTACGATTTCACTTCGATGCAGAGGGACTTTCTCTTTCTGAAGGGTTCTATCATAAATTCAATAATTTAACAAAATCTGATTAATGATAATCTTTGAACAGGGGGATTTTATATTTTAAGTAATTGCTTTTCTGAAAATACTACTTTAGTTAAAGTTTAAACCAAAACACAATACAATCGCTACAAATGACTACATTCTGAAGCATGATTATTTCTACATAATAGCCTTTAGAATAACTCTGTATCTCTGAGATGAGGTATTATGATTATTTGCATTATTTACATTATTCAGACTGTTATCCTAACCTTCATTGCCATATATACACAATGTTTCGGTCATTGTGCACTCAGCCCTTCTTCAGATGATTGGATTTTCAAACCAAACCCTTTATTTATGAAGAGGTATAGCGCGTGGAACTAGATCAATCTACCCCAGTGGACAAAATAAAGGGTCCAGTTTGAAATTCCAATCACCTGAAGAAGGCTGGAGTGTACAATGGCTGAAATGTTGTGAATATGGCATTGAAGATGAAGATATCAGTCTGAATAATGTTAAGGATAATGCAATAAATTGGAAATAGCTGGCATTACTACCCATGGATATTCATATATAGTTGAGCTACTCTGCAATACACATGGCCTAAGGATTGCATTCCAGCATGAAACAGACTGTCACCAATTTTTCACTCCAAGTCATGTTATGGTTGAGTAAAAATATTATATTTATTAATTAATATATATATATATATATATATATATATATATATATATATATATATATAATTATTTTATGATATTAAAACAAAAATATGTTAAAAATCACTACATGATTACAATTGTGGTTTGACAGCACCCAGAGAGACACATTTATGATGTTGAAACATGATTGTAATCATGTTTTGTTTTAATATCCTAAACAGTTGAATTGAATTATACTTCATTTGTTCTCATTTTACCTGGATATATATACACACACACACACATATATATATATATATATATATATATATACACACACTGTTAAAGAAAAATCAACTACATTGGTGAAACCAATAGACAATTTTTCACTCCAAGTCATGAAGTCATGCTATGGTTGAGTAAAAAATTATATTTATTAATTAATATATATATATATATATATATATATATATATATATATTTAGGATATTAAAACAAAAACATGTTAAAAATCACTACATGATTACAATTGTGGTTTGACTATACTCAAAGAGACACATGTATGATGTTGAAACATGTTTGTAGTGATTTTAAACATGTTTTGTTTTAATATCCTAAAATAAATAATATTTAACTCTACTCTGTATTGAGCCCTCTTTTAAATTAAGTGTTACATACGTTTGAATTATACGCCATTTGTTCTCATTTTACCTGGATATATATATATATATATATATATATATATATATATATATATATATACACTGTTAAAGAAAAATCAGCTACATTGGTGAAACCAACAGACAACTTGCCATAAACCTAACACCTTAATCAAGAGAAAATCTTGAACAAGGAAAGAAAAATAAAATGACCTAAAGACAATCACCTACCTACTCAGTAAAGAAAAGTGCTTAATACCTTGACACAGCAAGAAAATGCTTTACAATGTTAACTCCTGTCAAAGGACAGCCTGACCAAGTCCTTACTCAAATTTCATACTCTCATGATCTTCAAATCACTATCTATCTACCTCTCACTTCTTCTCTCTCTCTCTATATATATATATATATATATATATATATATATATATTATACTCTATACTCTATCAAGAAAGTCTTTAAACTATTGTAAATTTTTCATAATTGCCAGCATATAATTGGATGTTTTCCATAGTGTTTGCTACAGATGAAACATTGGTTCTTTTGGAGTCATTTATACACTTACTTATCATATTTTGCAGCAGGTGTTCTGAGTAACTGCTGAAGATGAGAGGCGACCCTATAAGATAGAGTTTTTCAATCTCCTCACATACTCCAAAACAGATAAAGTGTTTTAAAATAGAAAAAATATATATAATGAAAATTTATTACATCATGTTCATTTCAAGAAGATACTGTACTTTGTTAATATTTCATGTGGCTTCTCTTAGATTGAATAATTGCTTCGGTGCACCTGGGTAGAGATGTGTATAAATTCTTTGCTATCTTTCAGAGATGAGATGTCATTTTCTGAAGCTGAACTCACACGGCTCTTTATGTCCACAGCATGAATTCTTCTGATGAACTCTTTCCATTTACTTGACGTTGTTTTTAATCATTTCATTCTAAACAAGGTGATAAAGCCACTAAGTTGCAAGAGGTTACTGAGTGTAGAAAGGACAATAAAAGAACAGAGTTCAAGAAGGCAGAATAAGGACAATTGATGTAGCATTAAAATTCAGAAGATATAGTTTCTTTAATGTATGTTCAGAAAGTCTGGGCTGGTAAATATTAATTTTCTTCTTCTTTACATGCCATGTCCCTGCAGAACGTAGGTGATCGTGGCTCTCCTCAACTTCCTCTTATTTGTAGCTCTTAATAAATTTTATCATTGTGTTATTTCTCTTAAACTTTGTTCCACCATTCATTTACTCAAGCATGTTATGTATTTTTTTTACTCTGTCTGTCTTGCCTTCAGTCTATCTTGTGAGTATCAGATTTTCTAAGCCCTCTTCCCTCATTATTCACCCTAGCAATTTCAGCTCATTTTTCTTGACGTTCTTTCTGTATAAGTTTCCTTTTTGTTTCTATTTTTACTAAAACTTTGCCATTGCTCACAGGTTCATCTATGGTATACTCAGCATCCTTCTGTATAACCACAATTTGGTTGCTTCAAGATATAAAAAAATAAATAAAAAATTGTATATATATATATATATATATATATATATATATATATATATATTCCTTTATTATAATTTTATCATATAGACAAAACCATTTTACTCACTACAAAGATGCAATTTGGTTTCAGTGCATTTCAACTGCACTTCAACAGGTGAGAATCGAAAATGGTTATGAACAATCCTACTTGTAGGCAAGCCGTGTGTGAAACGTCACTGAACTGAAACCAAGTTGCATCTTTGTAGTGAGTAAAATGGTTTTGTCTATATGATAAAATTATAATAAAGTAATAATTATCGCTCTACTATCGGTATCGAGCCCTCTTTTGGATTAATGCTGTGAACGTTGGAATTTATATATTACTTTCATTCTCATCATCGCATTGATATATATATATATATATATAATAGAAAATATAATTTGTTAGATCTTCATCATAAAATAAAACTTGGTACACTTGGTATGAAGTTTGCCTCATATCGAAATATTTTTAGGTTTCAATTCTCAGTAGTGGATGTATCACTTCTAAATAAATGAAATCCTCAAATATAGGACTTGCAAAACAGCTGTCCAATGCTTTTTGCATTTATGTTTAGGTTTCTTCTTTTGATTTGATGAATTACTTAATTATGATATGTATATATTTAACATTTTTATATATCTCCTGTTTTTATTTTGAAAATGAAGTTAAAACAAAAATCAGATATTAAAAAAAATTTAAAATTGTTTAAAACCACTCCTCTGAAGATATTTTACCAAAAAACATTAATGCTGAGATAAAATTGATATTTAAAGAAATATTTTTTTTTCATATAATATATATATATATATATATATATATATATATATTTTATACTTTAGGTCAGTTACCATTATTCATTTTATAAAACTTTAACTGTTGTTGTCCAAAAATTCACATTTACGTATGCTCTTTATAAATATTGAGAATGTTTAAACATAAAATGTTGAAATATGTTAAAACTATATTTATTTAATTAGCCTTTAATTAATTTATATATTTATGCTTATTTGTTGTTCAGAATTATAAGAAAAATATGTATTACGGTTCAATTTAAAGGCTTTTTTTCATAGAACTGTAAAAACGATTCTTTTGTTAGTCTAAATAAATATTCTTAAAGATACCAGTTACATTTTCAACTTCCTTTCCATATATATATATATATATATATATATATACACACACACACACATACATTACATATATAATGATTGGCTGGAGAGAACACAAATTCCAGTTAGTGCAAAAGCAAAGAAAAAGTGATAGTGTCTTTTTAAAAACATGAACTGATGATTCCATTCAGCTCCTCCCTCTACAGTTATGTATATCCACACACATTTATTCATCTGCTCTTATTATATGTTCATTACTAAAAAAAATGATTGAATTTATTAACAAATTTTTTAATATTTATAAATGGTTCAGACTTAAATTTCAGTTTTTAAATTCTTTTCATGAATTTGCTTTTGCTTTAATATGACAATGTGACAAATATGTTTATATTGGTATTAATTTTTTAAAATTCTCTGTCAACAAAAGAATATTAGTGATGCATTACCATTTATTCCTTCTTTAGCCATAATCTCTTAGCAGATGTTTGGTCAAATTACTGTATTATCATCCTAAGACTTAGATTAAAATGTTCAGAAATATTTTTAAAAATAAAATTGTTTAAAAATTTTAATCTATAAAAAGAGAAAAGGAGAAAAATTTAAGAAAATCGTATTTCAAAAAAAAAATTCAATTTAAAAAAAAATTGTCTGATGATTTTTTATGGCATTCAAAAATCTGGTTGAGTTAACCTCACATTTAATGGTTGCGGTGATTAAAATGATAAAAAATTACAATATCAAAGGACAATAGAATATGGCAAAAAAAAATGATATATCATTTAAAAAGGCTTGAGCTTGCTTTTTTGTGAAGATTAGTTTCATTTCTTTTTTAAATATATGATAATTAGCCTTGTCCAAAATAATTCGAAGGAAATGAAAATTCTGTACTTTTGATCAATATATATATATATATATATATATATATATATATATATAATGAAATGGAAACGTTTCATTTTAAAAAACATCTTTGATCTTTTTTTACAGATTTTAATTTTTTTTTGGATTTTTTGTATATTTATTTTAAAAACATTTCCAAAAAAAAATTTAGGATATGCCAAAAAAATATTTTTTCATTTACTTCAAACCATTCTGAAAACACATTTTGAAGATTTGAATTCTTCAAGACTGGATTCAAAATAGAATTTTAAATGATATCCCTTTTATTGAAGCATTCTGAAAATTTAGACGACCATTGCTTTTTTTTTTTTACAAAAAACTGGGAAAAATATATTATTAAATTTTTTGTTCATTTTGTTTAAGAATTTGTTATAGTGGAACACACCTATTCTATAGTTAAAAGACTCAAAATTTTTACCTATAATAAGTCTTTTAGTAGTCATTTATTATCATCTAAAATTATGGAATGAAAATGGTCTCATTTTCAGTCAATGTCATGGATGACTGTATAATACATGATACTAAATATCATGAATAATTATCCTGACATTTCTCTTTCTTTTCATTTTTGAGTATATGAAAATTCCATAATTTTTTATTTTGAACTGTCCTTTTTGCCCATATCAACAACAAAACAAATACAAGCCTCCACTGTGAAATCATCCATAACAGAATTGTATATATAAAGATAAAGAATAAAAATTAATATTGTAATTTTCAATCTCTAATTTTATTTCTTTTTTAATCAAAAAAATGCCATCTTCCTAAAAAAAATAAGATTCATTATGTAAATATATATAAAAATATATATCCACTTTCTTTCATTTTTGAAAAATGATTTTTCCATAAATTCTGAAACGTGCATTAAATC
Organism: Acanthosepion pharaonis; assembly: GCA_903632075.3. Classification (NCBI taxonomy): domain Eukaryota; kingdom Metazoa; phylum Mollusca; class Cephalopoda; order Sepiida; family Sepiidae; genus Acanthosepion; species Acanthosepion pharaonis. Next base: position 161,078 of record CAHIKZ030001964.1, on the reverse strand, counting down.
TAAAATTTAAATGAAAAATCTTTCATTTATCATTCAGTTTTAAAATTATTTTTAAAAAGTTTGTCAAGATTCTGTTGATATTTTAAAATCATCAATATATATTTTATGTGTAGTTTATATAATGAATGTAAATATATTTATAATTCCAAATATGTATGTTGAGAAATAAATAACAGTATGTGTGTATATATTTTTAGATATATATGTGTAAAATATATATAAATATATATGTTGTGTTTTATATATATATATATATATATATATATTTATAAATATGTAAATGTGTGTATATATATATATATATATATATATATATGTGTCTGTGTTTTAAAACATTTTTATGTTTAAGACATTCTTTTTGATAGATTGGAAAAAATTTAAGAAAATGCTCTGTTTTATAATAAACAGTATTTATAACATTTACTGGCCTGAATATCCTGAGAAATTTTCATATAAATATTCATCCTCTGAATTGGATTCAACCTGTATCCTATAAATAACTATATCATATAGCCTGACGTGCCTTATCCGATTGAGCCACAGTGGATTGTTTGGTTAATGAGGTTGATTTTACTGGTTTTTTAAATATCAAATCATCTTCCATGAAAGAGATGTACATTATATATAAATATTTAAAAACTTAAATGCTGTTTAAACAGAGCATTTACTTCAGTATTTGTATAAAACAAAAAAACGTTATAAACATAAAAAGATGTCTTAAAATAATTTGGGAAGGATTTGTTTATATTTGGATATATAGCTTTGAGGAGATATGAATGTAATTCAAGTTTCAGTTTTTCAGTATTCAAATTTTATATTTATATACGTTCAATACCAAAATAAAATTCAAATAAATTATTTTCTTTGTGAAAAGAAGATAAGAAATAAAGCAAAGATTATTTAAAGCCATATCATCTAAATGTTTGAAATTATATATATATATATATATATATATTATTGAACAAAAGAAAAAGAGAAAATTACAAAATTAAAAAAAATTAGATTTCACTAGTTTTTAGATTAATATTCTTTCGTTTTATTATTATTATTATTATTCCATTTAGATTCCTCGAATAGTTTCAAAATAAATGGGGAATTTCGGAGGGCGAAAATATTTCTAAAAATAAATTGGAAATTTAAGAAATCTAAGAAATATAAAAGAATATATATAATATATATATATATATATATATATATATATATATGAATATATATACATAGAAGAGATTCTTAAAACAAAAAAATTTTATTAATCAAATTTCAAAACAAATTTAACATCTTGATTAAAAATAAAATTTTGAAAAACATCAAAAACTTTGTCAGAAGAAAATTAGTGGAATTAAGAAAATGGAAGTAAGAAAGAAAAGGGGGAGGAAAAGGAAAGATACAAATTAATTCTATTGCAAAGTTCTTCTCTATATTTTCAATTAATGAAACAAAATCTTAATAAAATTAAAGAAAAAGTCTTGTTCTGGAGTAAATATTTTATTTTTTTTTTTTTTGGATATTCTTTTTTCTTTTTGTTCTTTTGCATAATTTAGAAATTTTTCCTTTTAAATATTTTTTCTTAATTGTAATGATTTTTCTTCTGCTGAAGCATCTGATGAAATATACCTTGAAATTTCTATTTTAATCGAGATGATACTTTTGTATCGAATTTTTTGATTAATAAAATGTTCCCTATTTTAATAATTATATACATATATAATTTCTAATATTACATTTATATATAGATATATATATTTTGCTATATATTTTTTTAGAAACATTTTGCATTGTGTCTATCAGACTATTTATAAAAATACCCAGAAAACTTAATAAGAAAAATGTTTCTCTTATTTTTTTTTATGTGATGATATATACAAGTATGTTTAAAATAATTAAAAAAATAAATATCTATATCCAGAAAAAATAATCTTTGAAATAATAAAACCTGGTAATTTCTGTAAATATAATAATTTTTATTATTTTTGTAAATATATATACACACACACACACATATATATATATATATAAGAAATGGACAAGGTCCGACAATTTATTTATTAAAGACATTTTTATGTTTAACGTTGTTATTTATAGATACAAGTATTTAAGCAAATGCTCTGTTTATGATAAACAGTATTAAATAACATTTACCGGCCTGAATGTCCGAGAAATTTTCATAGAAAATATTCGTTCTTTGACAGGATTCGAACCTGCATCCTATACGGAACCGTCATTTACGCTGACGTGCCTTAACCGTCTAAACACAAAGAACCTTTCAGTAGACAAGGTCGAATTTACTGCTTATAAACTTCAATCTTCCATGAATCTCGTACATTCATAACTGCTCTGGCATATCAAATGTAAACAAATGACGTCATATATTAAGAAATGGACAAGGTCCGACAATTTATTTTTAAAGACATTTTTATAATTTTTCTATAAATAACAACGTTAAACATAAAAATGTCTAGCTGTTTCATGCTAGACGGAATCATCAGGCTGCCTGACGACTGTGTCTTGCATGAAACAGCCTGTCACCTCTGAGGCTTGACTTCAATGTTCACTTTTATATTTATATTTACATATGCTCTATCTCTGATATTGAGCACTTTATACCATAAATATAGCACACCTTAAAACTATATTTCTTCATACATACATACATATATATATATATATATATTATGATCCCTGTTTTTTAAAATTTTACACTGTATTAGGTCTTCCTTAAATATGCAAGTATTTTTGACGGTTCCTTCGGCCATCATCTGGCTTGAAAACTATTTTGTTTTTGGTAAATTTCAGGTAGCATCTGTGATGAAAAAATATAATGCAACTGCAAGCTTCACAAGTTTGTATCTGTTATCAATAACACATTTCTAAAAAATATATTTCAATTTGCATTATATTTTTTCGTCTAAAGCATTAAAATCAAATGAGGCAACAAGTATTGTTGCCTGGACAAATGGTAAACTTATTAAGATGCAAGATAAATTCTGGCAAGAAAAATTGCACAATGAACTTATTTATATATCATTGTCATTAGTGGAACTTGTTGATGAGTATTGGGGTGTTCATAGACATTTCCTTCTTTGTGAAATGAGTCCTATGTTGCATCTGGAGAGATATCCGCAGCCACTGTGTGGTAGGGGCAGGAGGGTTCAAAGGTTGGAGAACTCTGGCTTTTCTTTAGGTTCTCTTCATCTTCTGTATTGGAAGGATGTTGTTTCTTCATGGACTGTTCTTCTTCAATTGGTTCTTTCTGTAGCTTCTGTCTCTCAATTGACTGGATTTATTTCTGTCCTCAGCACAGTGTTTTTGAACTGATCCTTGAATTGACAATGTAGGCTTCACATAGTCTCTTCCCAGATGCTAGCTCTGAAAAGAGGATTTGTTTGGGTAGGCGGACGTCTGGCATTCAGACAAGGTGTCCAGCCTATTGAAGTCGGCAACAAGTCGTGATGATTTCTAGGCTGTCCATCTTTGCATTTATATATACAATTTACTTATACAACTTAATTATTTATTTTGACTTATTCATACAATTTTGATTATAAACAAGAGAAAATGAATTCTTTTTAAATTTTAATTGACTTGTCTCGTCTATGGATTCAAGCACAATACTAGATTGGCAGCTAGGTCTCATCATTTTACAGTGAAAATGGTTAGATGTAAAAGTAAGTTCTATGCTACTGGTTTCTTTTCTCACACTTCTCATTTGTAGATCTCCCAGCTTCTTGCTTTTCAGTTAGGTTTGATCTTCAGAAATTAAGAAGACAGATGATAATGATTGACATTGTATTTTAATTTTTGTTATTTTGTTGTTCTTGCTTCTTAATAATGTTTTTCTCATATTCTTTCTGTTGTGGATTCCGGGATGAAATCCGGTCTCAAATGAATGACAAACGCAGGACTGAAATATAGCAAATAAATGTATTGACGTAATAATACAATTGGTAATATGGTTAGTAGATCCAGAAATGCGGTTAGTAGCACTAATAATATATATACAGTCTGGGAAATTCAGTATTGAAGTATGACTTCCTTCTGAGTCTATGTGCTTGCAACTGTGACTCCTACAAAGCGGTTACCTCACACTCTCATTCTCTCACAGTATCACCCCCGGGTATTCACCGGCAGCAGTAAAAGTACACACTGGGCGAGTCCACTTGTATAAAAAGGGGTGGACCCCTTAACACTTTCCCACTCAGTAACACTCCTGCGTGTTAGTGGCTTTATTGCCTTGCTTGGGATGAAAAAATTTGAAAATAATCTGTCACTGTTCACCCTATTTATGGGATCTGGGGTGAAAATTAACCAGTGTTCAGTTTTATGGTATTACACCCAATTAGGCAGTAGCTTCTCCATTGTTCTTAAAGGAAAAGGGGCCTGGTGCCTAAGGCATCTCCAAAAGAGTGCTGAGCAAATTGGAAATTTTGGGCAATGTATTCATGTACATGTGAGGTGGGGGATCTATATTAACAGGAACCTTGTGTTAAATCAACCATTAGAGAGAGCATAGGTAAATTTTTTAAATCTCTTTGTGAATGACGTGAATAAAACTAGTTAACCTTGAAGTCGATATCAGTAACTATTCTCATTTTCCGAGGACACTTGTTTACTGGGGTGGCCAGCTAATCCCTGTTGCAGGCACCCACTCAAGTAAACAGTCTCTGGTTTATACTGAAAGTAAGAGCTAAACTTAGTTACAGTTTATGGGAGCGAGTGCATAATCTGGCATGATCAGCAGTTTGAACAATGCCAGCAGGTTCAAATCTTCATTCCCAATGACTTGTGAGTTCATGCTAACACAAATATTAATGGTTTCCAAACAGTTCCATCTACCCAATTTCATGCACAAAACTTGGGTTCACCCCCTGAAATGGTTTTCCAAAACTTTCTGATAGTTGTAAAACCAAGAGGTCCCCTTCCTAATGAATTGACCATTGTGAGATTCGAACCTGAGTCTCATGATTGGTAAGCAAAAATTCTAAACACTCAGTTACCCATATAAATGAACATAAAAACATAAATAAAACCACCAATTTTTTATTTGTTAATGAGATTTGTTTTTCTTTAATTCTATTTTTTCAGATAAAGTTTTCTCCTTTGTTGGTTTCAGGTATAAAATGGCTATCGTTGCTATTTTTAAGTAATTGTTTATTTGGGCTTTTGTGTGTTGAAATCATTTGGACCTTCTTCAAAAAAAACAAAAAAACCCTGACCTTTTTACCTCTATACTTTGTCAAACATATCTTGTTATCCAATCACATTATCTATTTAATTTTGTCTCTTTACCGATGCGCCACTAACTTGGCAAATCATCAGTTGCTAAAAAAAAACTCTTGGGGTTTTTCTTTTCTCTTTGTTTTGATAAATCTGTATAAATACAACATACACTTGGATATCACAAGAATTTATATTTAATTAATATAGAGCAGCAGTATCCATGAAATTTTCATGATTTTCTATTTGAATTTTCTGATGAATGATGATCCTTAAGTTAATGACTGAAGATGCCTCTTGCAAGTTCTGAAACTATAAAATACCCATGGAAATTCCCCTATTATTTCACTATCTTACTATTCCCCTATAAAATAGGAAAATTCTATTATTATTCCACTATTATTACCTTTTTCTTAGAAATACCCTTGGAAATTCCCCATATTATCATTCTCCAATAAAGTACTTGTGGAAACTGCTCAGTGATTCCCTTGTAAAAAAGCACATTGAAATTGCCCTATTATTCTTCCGCTATAAAATAACAATAAAATTTTGACTATTATTATTTGCCACTAAAAATAACCACAGAAAATCCCCTATTATTAGCTCCCTATAAAATAGCTCTGGAAATACTCTATTATCTCCTTATAAAATACACAAGGAAATTCACCTATTATTATTACCTCAAATAAAATACCCATGGCAACTAACCCATTAATCCCCTTATAAAAAACACATGGATATTCCCTATTATTGTTCCCAATAAAATAATAATGGAAAATCCTAATGATTATTATTTCACTGAAAATACCCATAGAATTCCCCCTAATATTCTTCCCTTATAAAATACCCCAGGAAATTCCACAATGATTATAACCACTATAAAATACTCATAAAAATTCCACTATTATTATTGTTGGCTCTGTAAAATAACCAGGGGAGTTCCAAGGGTATATTTCATAGGGAAAAATAATAGGGAATTCACGGGTATTTTATAGGAGCAACAATAATAACAGGAGAATTTTGATGAGTATTTTATAGGGGTCATAATTATAGGAGAATGTCCATAGGTATTTTGCAGGGAAATAACAATCATGGGAAATTTCCATTAAAATGTTATAGGAAGAATAATAGGAGTATATGAACAGGCATTTTTGCTGGGGAATGATAAGGGAAGATTCTGTATTATTATTATTCCACTATAAAATACTAACGGAAATTTCCCTGTTATTTACCCCCTAAAATACCTAAGGAAATACCCCTATTACCCCCGACAAATACTCAAGGAAATTCATCTGTTATTATTACCTCCTATAAAATACCTTTGGAAATTCCCCAAGATTATTATTTCCATGTAAAATACCTATGGAAATCTCCCTATTATTCTTCTCCTATTATTATTATTATTGCATTATAAAATACAGGGCAAAATTCGACTCTAATTTTAAACCTCTATAAAATACCCATGGAAATTCTGCTATAATTAAATCCCCCTATAAAATACTCATCTTAATTCCACTATTATTATTGTTCCCCCAATAAAATATGCACGGAAATTTCACTACAAAATTCCCATGGAAATTGCATTAATGTTAAATCCCTCTAAAATATTTGTGGAAATACACCTATTATCACCCTATAAAATAAACAAGGAAATTCACCTATTAGTATTATTACCCTGAATAAAATACCCGTAGAACCCCCCCCACCCATGATAATCATTTCTTTTTTTTAATATCCATGGAAATCCCCCTATTATACTTCTCTATTATTATTGCCCTATAAAATACACTGGAAAATTCTACCATAAACAACCTATGAACTACTCATGCAAATTAACCTATAAAATACCAATAGGAATTCCGCTATTATTCCCCACTCAAAATACCCATGGAAGTACATGTATTTTTATTTTCCTATAAAATACCCAAAAGAATTTTTTCCTTTAAAATTCCCATGGGAATTCCGCAAATACCCCTATTATCTCACTATAAAATAAGAAATTCATCTATTATTATTACCCCTGATAAAATACCTATGGGAACAACTCTATTAATCTCCTTATGAAATAACCATGGATATTCCCAATTATTGTTCTCCAATAAAATATCAATAGGAATTCCCTTGTAAAATACCCATGGAAATCTCACTATTATCATTCCCCTATAAAAAAGCAATCAAAATCCCACTATTATTATTGTTATCCCTATAAAATTCAGTTGGAAATTCACAATATTATAATTCCCCTATACAATACTCATGGAAATACCCCTATTAATATGTCTAAGAAAATACCCATTGGAATTTCCCTTTTGCTATTCCCCACTAAAATACATCTGGAAATTCCCATATCATTATTATTCTCCTATAAAATAGCCACGGAAATTACTCTATGGAAGTCTCATGGAAATACCACGATAGAATTATTACTTGTTATAAAATACCCTGAGAAACCTATTATGACCCCTATAAAATACCCATAGATATATCCCTATTATTATTCACTATAAAATTTCAATTTAAATTCTCCAAGATGATTATTTCCTTGTAAAATACCTATGGAAATCTCCAGATTATTTTTCCCTTTTAAATTACTCGTAGAAATTCCACTATAATTATACCCCCCATAAAGTGTCCACCAAAATTCAACTATTATTATTGTCTTCCTATAAAATTCCAATGGAAATTCCCCTATAAAATACTTATGAAAAACTTCTATTATTCTTCCTTTATAATTATTATTGCCTTTTAAAATACCGCAGAGAGAATTCCACTATAATTGTAACCCCCTATAAAATTCCCATGGAAATTTTTCCTGTAAAACCCTCTATAAAATAACAAGAAAATCAAAATTACATTATTATTATTATTATTGTGGCCACTAGAAAATACCCACATTCACATATTATTTTTATTTCCCTATAAAATACAGATGGAAATTCTATGGAAATTCTCTTATTAATTCCCTATAGAATACTCAAGTAAATTTACTTATTATTATAAAATAATCATGGAAACCACCATATTATTGATATTCCACCATTATTATTGCCTTATAAAATGTTAATGCAAATTCCCCAAGACTATTATTTCCCTGCAAAATACACATGGAAATTTCTCTATTATTTTTCTCCTATTATTATTATTGCACAATAAATTTGACAATAATTTTAACCTGCTATTACATACCGATGGAACTTCTGCCATAATTATAACCCTAGATAAAATACACATTGAAATTCTAATATTATTATTAGTTCCCCCTATATAATACTCATGGAAATTTCCCTGTTATTATTTGCCACTAAATGTACACATAGAAGTTCCTGTATTATTGTTATTCCCCTATAAAATACCCATAGAAATTCGCCTATTATTATTATGCCCAATAAAATACCCATGGAAACCACCCAATTATTCACCCTATACAATATCTATGGTAATTCCCCTAAATTATTAATTACCTTTAAAATAACGATGGAAATCAGCATATTATTATTATTGCCCTTAAATACCAGTGGAAATTCCCCTATAAAATACTCATGGAAATCCGCTATAAATTAAGATATGTTTCTTTTTATTATTCCATTATTATTATTCCCTTATAAAATAAAAATTTAACTATAACATTCCCCTATAAAATTCACATGGAAATTCCCTTATTATTCTCTGTAAAATACTGAATTCCCCTGTTGTTCCCCTATAACATACCAATGAAATTTACCTTATTATTCCCCCTATAAGATATTGATGGAAACTCCCCTATTATTCCTACAATAAAACACCTTTGGAAATTCACAGAGAAGTTGTATTATTATTATGCATGGGATACTGTGCATTCAGTTTTTGATCATGTTTTCTTTCTCCTCAGCTAAAAGAAGCCAAAAAAAAATGATTAATTACATGTTAATATGTTTTTACTTATTTTCATTTCAGGCCAACAAAATAATACGTCTGACTTTATTCAAAACTTTGATAACTTGAAAGAAAATGTACGGCTGGCGAGTAGCTGTGATTGGCAAAATGTGGATGTTTCACATTTTCAAGGTAATTTCATTTTTGATAACTGTTATGTTTTCATTATTAATACCATATTTAACAGCATATAATATAAATATATACGTAGATGTAAAAATTCAGGTATAGATAATTGTATGCACAAAAACAAGGAGACATATTTCAAATATCTTTTTTCTTAAAACAAACACTCCTTTCTCAAACCAATGTATTTATGGATGACCAAATTAGAGAAAAATGGTTAACTTATTTCATGTCTCTTTCATAAAATGATTATGGCAATAACATTATATCACTTTTGTTTTAATATGTCAAAAATTTGCATCACTTAACATCCCCCATAGTCTCCTTTCCTTTCCTTAATGCTAAAAGATTCCTTAATATATTAAAACATTTCTTAATTCAGATTTGAACATAGAAAGTTATTTTTTATCTACCATGGAAATAGTATTATTAGTTGCTTCCTTGCAAGGAAACATTTGGAATTTGTTGACAGAGTAGCCAGTAATGCTTTAGGTTGAAATTTATAAAATCTTTGTCTTAAAAAATTTTGGGGGAAAAAAGGTTTTTCAAGTCCAGTAACTGTTATCATTCTTTCTACTACTGATGGGGGTATCCTTCCTAACTTTTTTTTGAAGTCATGTGGAACTTCAATATATTGATTATATCATTATTTTCTCTTCTCAAGTCCAGTAACTGTTATCATTCTTTCTACTACTGATGGGGGTATCCTTCCTACATTTTTATTTGAAGTCATGTAGAACTTGAATATATTGATTATATCATTATTTTCTCTTCGGGTTGCATGTGCTATCCATTTTAGCTGTTGCTGCTAAACATCAAGTGATATGGCTTCTTTTGTTTCATAAAGTTGTTTGTGATTTTGCATCGCCAGTCCATAATATCCAAAAAAAAGATGATCGTTGCCAAATCACTCAGGCCTTACCTGCTCAAAGGCTTTTTTCACCATTGATCTGAGAAAGCGGTTGTATACAGTTAACACTTTAGATATTTCTGAACGAGTATTGCACCAAGCATGACATCCATATAAATTCTCGATCTGACTAAGGTTATTTAGGAACATGACTTGAATTTTCAGGTTGGTGTTTTGGTTTTGTAGCAATTGGCAGTATTGTGTGAAACTACCTCTGGTGCAGCCTATTCTATATTCAATTTCCATTTCTCTGACACTAAATTTGTTATAACTAATCGATACAAGGTATCAGAAGTTTCAGTATTTATTAATTCTGCACCCTTAATTTTTATGTTAGATTCAGGGTAGGTACCATCACTGCTTTCATTTCAATTCGGTTTTGGTTTATTTTGAAAGTTATTCCTTGGAACACTTCGTAAATGATGTTGATTTTCTGTTCAAGATCCTTCTTATCCTAACTATCAATACCTACGTCATCATCATAGCTCCCTATTAATAACTATGTCATCGATATACCCCCCTCACATCCCCTCTTCATCAGTACATTGGCCTCGGGAGGGAAAGCATACTTTTGTGTGTGTATGTAAATATAGGTTTTTTGATGAATTTGTTCATTTGTTTTTGATAAATTTCCTCATGGAACAAGAAGTGTCAGTACAAAAGGTTTGCTTCTTGTTGTCATTCATTGATATATATATACACACACACACACACACACACACACATATATATATATATATATATATATATATAATCATCAGGGAAATCTGATTTCCCTGATTTTCGTGAAACCTGGGTAGTTTTGTCTGGCTCACTAGGTTTATCTAGGTCTGCTCTACAGTTGTATTGAGCTCTTTTGTTAGTTAGATGTTTACTCGTATCGGGGTTTTTTCTTTGGGCTTCAAACATATATCTGTACAATTTTTTTCAACAGACTTTCATGATTCCAGCGCTTTCTTTTTTTTTTTTTAAACCTATTTTCCCTCAAGATTGATTTGATTATTGGCAAATCAAAAATTCGAAGGTTTTTCGAAATGAGTATAGTTACCTATATATATATATATATATAAATTCTATCGTTTTTTAAATATATATATATAAATTCTATCGTTTTTTAAATATATATATATATATAATTTCTATCATATGTGTGTGTGTATGCGTATGTGAATCTGTGTGTACATTGTGTAGTAGTTATCAGCACAAAATGTGTGATTGGTACACTAAGAAAGGTGGTTGCATTCACTTTCACACAAATACCCTTTGGAAAGCTATGAATGCATTGCTTCTCCATCCCTCTATGGGCAAAATAGTATGGTAGACTTGGCTCTTTAACCTTGGTAGAGCAACCATTCAAGGATTCAAAACCAGCCTGAAGCATGATGGAATTTGTCAATTTGCCCTTAACACCACCCCAGTTTTTATGGCTGTGCAACATGGGGTGTCTCTTAGATCTTAATGGCTTACAGGATGCATGAGCAAAGTAGTTTAGATTTTCCGAATGGATTTGATGCTCTGTTTGACATCCATATGAAATTCTTGATCTGATGAAACTATTCAAGAACATGATTCAATTTTTCAGTTTGATGTTTTGGTTTAATAGTCAATTTTGGTGTTGGTACAGCCTATTCTAAATTCAATTTATTTTCCTTCTCTCTATATCTCTGAGATGAGGTAATATGATTACTTGAATTATTTACATTATTCAGGCTGTTATCCTCATCTTCATTGCCATATTCAAAATGTTTCAGTGAGCGATTAGAATTTCAAACCATTTATTTTGTCCACTGGTGTACTTTGCTCTAGTTCCACGAGCCATGCCTCTTCTGGATGTTGCAGTTATTTCCTTTTAACTCAACTCTCCAAGTTTGGATTCACCACTGCTGTGGCCTGGTATTGAACTCACAACTCTTTGGGTCCAGTCACTGGATCTAACCAACCTTGAGGACATCTGTGTATGAATTTTTTGGACTTAAGTCCCAAAAATTCATACACAGATGTCTTCAAGGACACATGGCCCAGTGGTTGAAGATGTTGGTCAGATCCAGTGACTGGACCCAAAGAGTTGTGTATTCAATACCAGGCCACAGAAGTGGTGAACCCAAATTTGGAGAGTTGTGTTAAAAGGAAATAAATGAGACATCTGGAAGAGGCATGACATGTGGAACTAGAACAGTCTACCCTGGTGGATGAAATAAAGGGTTTGATTTGAAATTCCAATCACCTGAAGAAGGCCAGAGTGTACAATGGCCGAAATGTTGTGAATATGGCAATGAAGATGAGGGTAACAGTCCTTTTCTTCTCGACTTAATTTGTTAACACTGATCCATTCACCAAGATAACTGAACTTCAGTAGCTTTTAGCTAACAAGATAGCTCAACTTTACATATAAACCCTGCCTATTTACATCTAATATTACTAGATACAGGTACTGGTTTTCAACAGCTTTTGGTTAAATATTAGCCAACAAAGTTTCCATCAAAATGTTAAGACATATTCTAGCCACTTTTGGGGAGGAAAGAAAATGGTAGGGATCTTATATGCCATAAAATATGGTATTATATTTGCATGCTCATTATTGTTATCTGTGTCTGTTGTTATTTCTATTATTTTATATTCTTTGTTTATATAATAAAACCAATATTGATCTTACCAGAAGCAAAATAAACCAATAATCTATCACATGCATATAAAAAAAACCCAGAAATTTCACTATAATTGCCATTTTCTGCATGTCACTTGTTAATTGATTTTTGTGTATATGTGCTTGAAAAGAGAGTGGTTAAAAATCTATTATATTTTTCTTCTGTTTGTATTGGAAGTACAAGTTAAATTATTGGTTATAAAAAAGAGTGATGAACTGCTATGTAATATCTAATCTCCTACATGTCAGAGAATACTGGACAATCTCCTCATGTCTTTTATAAACTAAGCAATGTATTAAGAGATAGGAAAATGTTGTTAGAAACAAAGAAAAGAGTGCTGAACTACTATATAATATCTAATCTCCTCAGTGAATGCTGAACAATCTCCTCATGCCTTTCATAAACTAAGCAAAGTATTAAGAGATAGGAAAATGTCATTAGAAACAAAAAAAAGAGTGCTGAACTGCTATGTAATATTTAATCTCATATATGGCAGTGAATGCTGGACAATCTTCTCATACCTTTCATAAACTAAGCAAAGTATTACGAGATAGGAAAATGTCATTTGAAACAAAGAAAAGAGTGCTGAACTGCTATGTAATATCTGATCTCCTATATGACAGTGAATGCTGGACAATCTCCTCATGCCTTTCATAAACTAAGCAAAGTATTAAAAGATAGGAAAATGTTGTTAGAAACAAAGGAAAGAGTGCTGAACTGCTATGTAATATCTAATCTCATATATGGCAGTGAATGATGGACAATCTCTTCACAGCTGAAATTAGTGACTCAAAAGACAGATGTGGTTTTACAGATGGATGTTAAGAAGGCCATAGCTAAAAATGAATGGGAACAAATGGGTATGTACATTTACAATCAGAGGGAGTCAGCCGAAATTTCTAGGAAGTATTATTAGGTGAGGATTTTTTTTCAGTAAATCATTAATGACTCCTGTAACATTTATTCCACATTCAGCAGACTCATGTGAGTCTGGGTAAAAATAATTACACAAAACATGAAATTTAAACAAATGACAATTAAATTCTTGTATATAAGCAAAAAACAAATAATATTAGCACATACACAACTGAAAGTAAAAGCAAAGATATTAAAAACTCTCTTATTAAGAATGTGTCTGTGTGTGTGATAGACACGTGTGTGTATGTGCTTGTGTGTGAGAATTCAGTTGACTGTGGAAACGAACACATCCCAGTGGGGACACATTTGTCTACATATTGATACATTTTAGAGCAAGAGGAAGAAAAAGAGAGAGCAAGGAAAGAAATATTGTTTTTTTTTTGACTTAAACAGTGTTTTGTGAAGCAAGTGAGGTAACCCACACTCTCTCACCAGACTAACTATGACTAAGCCGCGAGTTCACTCCTTACTGGATGCTCCATACTTGCAACCTTGTGCCAAGGAGAAGTAGTAAAGTGCTTCCTATAAATGAAAACTTAATAAATAAAGAAAAAGTTCTGATTTTCCTACATTGAAAAAATATTATCTCTGTTATTCTAGTATATTACTATAATTGTTCTATTTAGTGGGTGGTCATGGCTCTCCCCAACTTTCCATCCTTTGTAGATCTTTTTAAGATTTGTCTTTCACTATCCCTCTCAATCCCTTTTCTGCCATCTTGAATGATTGATAGATTAGTTTTTCATGGCTTTTATAGTAAAATTACCAGCAATACATTTTTAAGGCAAAATTACCAGCAATACATTTTTAAGGCAAAATTACCAGCAATACATTTTTAAGGCAAAATGATCAGCAATACATTTTATAGTAGAATATTATATTACGCCATTAAATTCCTTGAGGAACATAGGGCCGCAAAATATCATTGCTGTTTCTATAACAAGCCAATTTTTTTAAGTGAGTAGGCTGTTAGCTTATTGCACAACCCCCAATCTGGAGGATCAGGTTTTGAATTCAGAGTTGTGCTGCTCCTAGACCAGTTGCCATCCAAGGCTATAGAACCCAGTCTGTCCTTCTATTTGCCCATAGCTGGTGGAAGAGGGGAGAAGAGTAGGATTCATACCTTTCCCAAAAGTGTTAGCACATAAGTGAATGCAGTGGATTTGCCTGGAATTTGAACTCGGTTCTCTGATTTCTCAATCTTAGCCACTATCCACCTTGCCTCCTGTATAGTAGACTTACCAACTATAGCAAAATGACAATCAATATATTTTACCTGTAGTTGATGGCATACGATTGCATTCAAAATATATTGACTTGAAACCATAAAATTGTGTCCAAAAATAGATTTCAGCATGAAATATGCGTTTGTTTTGTTTAACTACTATGGGTCATTTAATGCTGAAATTAAATTTTCTTTGCAGCTTTGAAGTAATAAAAGTATATGTTATTCTGCATTCACAATTGAATACATGGTAGATGATACTCAGCTTTTGTGCATATACATGTTGTATGGATATAATTAGTAGAGTAAGTGTGGATTGAAGGGATATAAGCTCAGAAATGGTGGGAGAGCCAATTTAAATTCCATTACATTCACTTTTTTATTATCCTTGGGAAAAGTATGAATCCTCCTCTTTTCCCCAGCTATGGGTAAATAGCAGGGCAGACTGGGTTCTATAACCAGGATGGCAACTGGTCTACTTCCAGAAAGAAAAAAACTGAGGGAATTAGGATGGAAATTCCGTCAGGCTATCTTGCCCAAGAAACACTAATTCTACTGTGGTAAATGCAGTACACCTGGTGTCACTATGACCATTTAATCATGGGATAAAAATTTAGTAGAGGTGATGATATATGTCTTTCAAATGTAGCTTAGTTGAAACAATATTTTTTGAAAAAAGTTCAAAAAAAGAAATTGTTGCATTTTACGATTGATTAATGTCAACTAAATGTTTTTCATTTTGGTTGGTTTCTTGTTCATTGTCCCAAAATATTTTAAAAAAAAAACTGCATGCCTTTCTTATAGATAAAATGTATTTTTGGTCATTTTATTATAAAATGTATTGTTGGTAATCCTACGATAAAATGTATTTCTTTTGATTTTGTTGTAAATAGTTATTGTTGGTCAACTTTATGATAAAATGTATTTTTTATACTTTTTATAGCTTTAAGACCCCAATTCTTTTGCTACCCTCAAAACAAACAACCTTAACAAACAAACAACAAAAATAAATAGATGGTTTCACATTTTTAAAAATTCAATCTCTTGATCAGAGGCCTTGATTTGGCATCCTGTTAATAAACTCATAAAGCTGTTAAAGCAAGGCCTCTGATCAGGAGGTTTTGAGGAGTGTGGAACCACCTCTTAATTGCTGGTGTTCCCAATCCAATTTTGACCTGGGGTGGTAGCACCTGTTAGGGTCCCAGCTATGGGCAAATAGTTAACTATTACCAGCAATACTTTTTTGAAAAAAATTACTAAAATACAATTTTGAAGGAAAAATATTACCAGAAAAAACAGATTTTTGACAAAACAAAATATTAAATGCAATAAAAATTTTGTCGGCATTAAATAACCCATTGAGGTTGATATGCCATAAAACAAAATAAACCAAACCAATCTAAACCAAAGAATACATATTCTATTCATACGAATCTATTCTAAAAAATGTTGTCAGCATTAAATAACCCATTGAGGTTGATATGCCGTAAAAAAAAATAAACCAAACCATATGCTTTTTGGGCAAAGAAAATAATTTTGATCAAATAAAAGTATCTATTTTTTTAAACAAAAAAAACATTTTTATTTAGCTAAATTTGAATTAAAATTCAATGTAAATTAAATATTTAGGAAAATATTGTCCTCATCTTTGTCAAATAAAATTTATCATAAATCTTTTGGCAGTAAATTTGAATCATATCCCTTTTCAAACTATTAAATTCCTTTTCTCTGTTCTTTAATGATACTGCATTTCTAATGTTGTATTCCCCAATTAAAATATATCAAATTTTTTAATAGAAAAATTAATTCATCAGAATACAAAATGGAAAAGATTCTACAAACTTATTGATGAATTTTAGTGAATTAATGGGAAAACACCAATATGCAATTATTGAAAATTTTTGTTAAATTAATCCTCTTGCTGTCCTGAAGATTTTTCTAAAATAAAAATATTTACCATTTTTTGTAAATTGTCAATAAAAGCCAATTCCAAAGACTGCCAAAATATTTGTAAATTTTAAATCTATTATTTTTTAATGGGAATAGACTAAATACACTCACTGTTTAACAAAAAAATAAAAACAATGAATTTTTTAAAATATATTAAACATTTATACTAATAAAAAAAAATTTTATTCTCCAGATTTAATATTTTTATATTTATTGTTGGTATAATGTTGTTTCCCTTTTTAAAAAAAAATAATTTTAAATGTTTTTCCACATTTGAATTTAAAAATGTTTAATTTTCCAATTTGGATTAATCAATCTTGAATAAATTTTATCTTGAATTATTTTTAAGATTCCTAAATTGCATGTTTGATTTTAAAGTTTAATTTGTTAATGATAAAATCTGGATATTAAATTTATTTTTATCCTAGCAATGATGAATAAAAAAAAATTTAAAAATATAAAAGTTTTTAGAATTTTGAATTTTTTGTTTTCAAAAAATTAGTGTGCAAAAAATTTTTTTAATTTAATTTCCACATTAAATAACACATTTATGTAACCACTTGATGGAAAACTATATCTGAAATTTCAATAAAATAAATAGTTGTCCAGAAAACAAATTTGTTATATTTTTTTTTGAACTGTTTAATATTTTCCATATATTTTGTCTTTAATTACTAACTTTAAAAAATTGGTGGAATGGTTTGAGGATGAATCAACAGAACAATTAAACAAACAAATGATAGCAAATGTTTTTTAAAAATATAAATCTTAATTACTTCAAATTGAAATTTTTTTTTTGGTATATGTTTTATCTAGTTCATTTTATGGAAAATTCCAGAGGTAAAAAAATGTTTTCATTTTACATTATTTTTTTAAACATTTTTGAAATGTGAAAAAAAATTGATTTTTATCTTATAAGAAACATAAAAATCATTTAGAATTGGTTATAATTAGAAAATTAGGAAATACTAAGATTTTTTTAATTTGTTTGAAAAGCATTTTCTATTTTTATTAAGATCTTTTTTTCATTTTTTAAAATTCTTAAATGAAAAATTGATATTTAATCAGAAATCAAACTGAAATTATTTGAGATAATATAAAAAACAGAAAAAAATTCATCTTTGAATGTTTTGGAAAAAATTTTTAAAAAAAAAATATATAAAATATATATATATATATATATATATATATATGACATGTAAAAAAAAAAACCAATGAAATTTTCCTTAGAATTCTTTCAAAAAACAATACATTTCAGAAGCATTTGATGTTTTTTTTTAATTATTTTCAAAAATTAATTATAAGATGGAAAATTTTGAAAAATTTCAGAAAACAATTGAATGACAATATAATAAATATATTTTTCTATATTGATAATAAACAATCAAAACATTTTTAAAAAATTAAATTTGGGAATTATTTTCACAAAAAATGGAATTTAAAAGAACATTTAATTTGAATGTCTAATGAAAACATTTTTTTTTCAAAGAAATGTTAATAGTAAAATTGAGGAAAAAATTTTGTCTGTTTTTGAAACAAATTCATGAACATTGTTTGAATTTTTTTGAAAGTTAAATTAATTATTAAAAAACTTTGAGAAAAAAAAAAAAAACATTTTTTATGGATTTTTTTCTTGTTTAGAGAATTTATATCATTATAAAATGTTGTCAAAAATAAAATATACTTTCAATAATTTAAAAATATCTGAGATTAATTCATTTTTAACAAATAATTGAGGTTTTTCTTAATTGTCCTTTATCAAAATATCATTTTATGGATTTATTTGAAAGTCTCTGATATTTCAAAATTAACCTAATTTTTTTTTTTTTGAATGAATGATTTTTTATTTTTTATATATATATTTTTATATATTTGTATATAATTCTTTCCACCATTTTGGGGAGAAGTTAATCTTTTGTGCTAGAATTTTTGAGTTCCCAAACTATATAATGACTAGGAAGATATATGTACCTGTCACCCCAAAGCTTGGAGCAAGATTTTTAACAAGTAAACAAAGATTGCAATAGAGAAGAAAACAGTTTTTTAATAGAAAAATGGTTTTGTTTTGATACAAGACCCCTTTATGATAAACAAACATTTTAATATTATAACCAAGTTAATCATACATATTTGAATAATAAAAAATGATATAAATAATGTATATATCATGAACAGTGAAATCATTTTGCTGAACAATAGGTTGCCAATTTCATTTATACATGACCCATTTATGGAACAAGACTAAAAAATCTCTGTTTTTTGGAAACTATTGATAGGAGAAAAAGAGAAAAATAACATTAAAATGATATTTCTTTCAAAAGTGAATTTTTGACCAAAACTTGATGAATTGAACTGTGCCTAAATTTACTCAAGTTTTCATTATGTATTTTGAAAAAAAAAGGATAGAAATATATAGAATTTTTTAAATAAAATATGTTTTTAAAAAAAAAAGCTTTAAAAAAAAATGAAATCATTTGGACAAAAAGGGTTTTGCAAGAATAATAAATATGGATAATAATTAAATAGATAAAAAAATGTTTTTTTGTTTTTTTGATTTATATGTATCAACCTTTAATAGTTATTTTTGATGCCAACAAAACTTTTATTGTTGGTAATATTTTTTAAAAAAAATCTATTTCTTGAATAGAATTTTCCTTTAGGATGTTAATATTTTTTTTTTCAAAAAAATGTGACTCTTTTTTTTTTTTTTTTGTGCAGGGCATAATTTTAAAGGGAATTTAATACTAAAGCTAAATATTAAAAACTATTTTTAACTTTCATATTTGTTTTTTTTGCAAACTTTTATTTAACTATTTGCAAATGGTTGTTCTGTAGCAAAACTAATTATCCAGGCAAAATTTTTTTTTAATGAAAAAACAAATATCTTTGAGTTGGAAAATTACATGTTTTCAAAACAAAAAATCAAATAAAAGTCTTTTTTTTTTTTGAAATCATACATTGTTAAAATCAATGTTAAATCTTACTCAAGAAATGAATAACATCTTTTAAGAAAATAAATTAAATGTCTTCCAATATTGATTCCCATTTTATTTCTGATGACAGCAGTATGAGATCGAGTAAAAAACTTTTCCAAAAAGGAGAGAGGATCAATTGAAATTTTCATCAAGAATCACAAGTTTTTAAACATTTGACATTCTATTTAAATTTTTCAATGATCAAAAGTTGACAATTTTGCATAATTTTTGCAATTTTATTAGAATCATCCAGAATTAAAGAAATAAACTGCATTTATAGAAATTTTTATTCATCTTTCCATTTCTTTTTGGTTATTTAATTCTAATATTTTGCAAATTTAATATATAAATAAAAATAATAAAATCAATAAATTTATAAATAAGATATAAATGTACAATTCATGAAAGTATTTTAAAAAGGCGACAGGTTTATAATTATTCCCAGTTAAAAATATATACTAAGCATATATGTATATATACCAATAACATTATATTCTTATTTTATTTTATAACTAGCAGCATGGCCCGGCATTGCCTGTGCTTGATTCAAAAATCATACAACTCATACAGCAATCGCTATCACTTGACTTAAAATATTTTTGCCCTTCCTTGCCTTTAAAGGAGTGCCCTTTGTCGTGCTGATGTTGCTACATGCCTTACTTTTTGCCTATCTCACACTGCAAATTTTTTCTAAGCTCTATACTAAACATTAAATCTGTTACGAAAAAAGAACTAAACAAAATGAACACAAAACGATCAGCTTTAAAAAAGGACTCGTAACTGGAAAAACCGAATGAAAAAGAATGTTAACAACAAATACTTTTTCACACCCAACCCAGTTCTGCGGAATCAGAATCAACGTTGAGTTTAAGCAAGCAAATGAGCCAATTGGAGTAAAGTGCCATGCAGATTTAAATTTTTCCCACTTGTGACGAATGCAGCTATCGATTTTTTTTTGCATGCTAGCATGCTAGTTAACATTCGTGTCAGTCAGCTGTTGGCTCTCATGCTGGCCAATAGAATCTTCCTGCCTATTCGTGGCAGCCAGCTATAGGCTCTCACTCTGGCCAGTAGAAAATGGCTGCAAACTACATGAAAACTGCCGTAGAAGCATGAAAAAAATCGATTATTTCCACTATCGATGGGAGTTGGGAAATGCAAAGTCAGTCTTGGCCTTCCCACTAACTTGGAGCATGTGCATGTAAATTTTGGTGCAAATCCGTCGAAAATTGCATAAAATTCCTTACACACACACACACACAAATTGCCTTTTAATATGTACAGATCTTGATATTATTTACACAATGCGCTTAAATTGTAAATTTCATGTATTTAAATTTTAAAGATATAAATTTAATCATGCCATGAAGTCTTTTAGTAAAGACATGGAAGAAAAACATTAGAATGAAATGCGAATTCATTTTAGGTCATGAATAAGTAACATGTGCAGCTACATTTGGATTTTCATTAAGATATCTCTAAATGCTTAAAATCAATAAAACCAAATTTGATATTATAAGTATTCAATATGGAAAATATGTAATTTTTATTTGTTTTATATATTCATGAATACCCTACTATAGAAAATTATTGAACTGAATTTTGTCATGTATTCTGGAGAAAATTTTTGTTACAACTTAATCAATTTTTTAAAATTGGAAAAAAACCTAATCCTTCCATTTTTTCAGTAGGGAAATTGTTACTAAAAATTGGCAATCAGTCATTCTTTTGATTTTATATGCAATGTAGAAAAATAAACTTGGGGATGGGGAGAAGAGGCTCTATGTATTTATAGGCTTTTTAGAGAGATTGAGGTGAACGAGAAAATGGTTTTTTTTTGAAAGCTTCAAATAAAAAATTTTCAAAAGAGAGAGAACTTGGTGCAGATTCTTCTTTGATTTTTCTTTAAAAAGGAGGCGAGCGAAAATAAATAGAGGAAGAGAGACAAGAAGATGGGGTTTTACAGAAAAAAATTAGCATAGAACTTACGGAAAGAATAAATGTAATTCAACCAGAAACGAAGAGACCTTGCCAAATGTATTCAGGGCAATTTAAAGTTAGTTCTACAAAAAGTAGATTCGGAGAAGAAACTTTTAGAATTGATGATCAAACTTAAGATGCCATCAAGAAAGAACAATAATAAGACAAAGAAATTTATATAAAGAGAAATGTGCGAGAGAAACATATGGAAAAAAATAAAAAGAAGAAAAGATTGATTGAACAAAATAAAATTCAATAAAATTTTTAAATATATAAAGAGCAGACGAAATATAAGGGATTTTATTTTAAAGCAAGGATGAGAATAAATGTGATTAAATAGACATAAATTCTGGGGAAACAAATTGTTAGAAAAGAGAGAAACAAAAAGAGAGAGAAAAAAGGGGAAATATCATCTTTTGATTCATGAGACATGCTATTTATAATATTTGTTCAAAACAGGATTTTGAATTAAAGAGAACTGAAAAATTTTGGAGAGAGATTTGAGATTTTCAAAATTTTCTCTTTTTGAAATTTAAAAGAAAGAAGAAAAAAAATAACAAAAAAGAATTTGTTGAGAAAGGTCAGGACCAGTTGACATTGAGATTCTTTTTGACATTTTTTCAAGAATCTCCTAAAACATGCCAAACCAAATGTAAGAAGGAATATTCAATACCTGGATAGAAACATTTCTAAAAACATGTATCTAGATTCTTTCAAGGAAAAATTTGATTAGTATGATTTTCGAATAAATTTGTTAAATTAGACTATACACATTTGAATTTTTTTTTTTTAAAATGTAAATCAAATGACCTTTTTATGCATAAATACATTCTAATAATATGTAAAAATGCACTCACCTAGATCTTTAAATGAATTTCTTCTTTACGAAAAAAGCATTAGAATCTTGTTTTAAATTGATGACTCAATTTCTTTAAAATCAACATTTTCAGGCATTGGTTTTCTTTTTCTTTCCAATCTGCTAAGATTGTTTTTATTATATATGTATAACATGACACACCTAAATGTCTGCAAATTAAATTTAGAAAAAATTTTTGAATTCTTAATATTTATAAAGCAAACAGTCTGTAATGAAATCCTATCTATAATACCAGTGTAATGGAAGAGAGCTATGGAAGATAGGTTTTATTTAAATATTGTATTGACAATTAACACACACATTTTTCCCTTATTATTATATTCATAATATATTAACACCATATTTCACTGACGGAATGAAGTCACTGAAAGGAAAAGGAATGACAAACATGCTTTGTTCTCAGAGAAACTTTTATACCACTAAGACATACACAAAACTATTATATATATGTATCCCATCCAGAGAAATTATATGTCACATATATCTACATGGAAAAACAGAATATAAGGAGAAACAAAAATGAAGGTCTTATATATAATATGGAGATTAAATTGTGTTTATTTTTAATATGAAATAGGACTAATTTTATTCAAATGGATTGATTCAACTGCACTAAAATTTTAAAAATATTCCATGAAAGAGAAACAGTGAATCTTAGGTTTTCCAAAAATGAGGATTTGAGCTGGTGTTTTTTTTTCATATCTGAAAGAGATATATTCCTTCATTGGAATGGCACCATTATTCCTGCTTTATTAGTTTGTATTATTTTATATCTTTTTAAACAACCTGGGCCCCTTTCATTTATTAAAAATTAACCACTTGTAGTTTGACATATGTAAATAACTGAATGACTGAAACCTCGTTACTTGTATGAAGCTGCTATTATTGGAGCCCATAAATGTTTATCTCAAAAAAAAGGAAATAATCAATTTCTGTATCTCTTTTACCAGGATTAAAAGAACAAGGACAAAGAAAATTTTAGATTTTCATCAAAATTACTTTCGTTTTTAATAAAAAGACAGGAAGTTGTGGAGAGCCATGATCACCCAAAATCCTGAAATTTAGATTTATATAAAAAGAATTGCTGAATGGGTTTTACAAGGACAAAGAGGGATAGTAAATTTACTTAGAGCAGTAAAAGTGAGGAAGTTGTGGAGAGCCACATCCTAAAGATACATTTTGTATAAATAAATATTTGAATGGATTAAAAAGAACAGAGATTGATTTTTGGGTTAAAAATAATTATGAGCAATAAAAAAGAAAGTTGTGGAGATATTATGTTGAAATCTGAACAGATGACAGAACAAGGACAAAAGGGGTTGGTAGAGGGTCAAAAATTACAATAAAAGACAGGAAGTTGTGGAGAGCCATGATCTTCCATATCTTGAATGGACATTTCACATAAAAGAAGTGAAGGGATGGACAAAGATGAATGTTAAAAGGTTAAAAATAACTGAGAACAATAAAAAGCAGGAAGTTGTGGAGAGCTGTGATTGAACACATTGACCATCACACAGGAACCAGCTAAATACAACTATCAACACAAGACACACATTAGGTGATAATATCAAAATACTCTACAATGTAAGGAAAGACTACAAACACTAGAAGCTATTAAAATACAATAAACAGCCATATTTTTAAATAAATGTCTTAAGTATATTATATCAACACCCACCAACCAGTATCTTTAGGGTTGATGATATAATTAATGTCTGCATATATTAGTATAAGAAAAAAATACAAATAAATAAAATAATAAATAAATGAAATAAAATAATTCTTTTTGTACAGCCATGTCCCCAATAGCCATTACACATGATGTCAAGCTTGACTATTTCAAATTTCTAGCTTCTCAAAGAATACCAGGATATAGACAAAAGGATTCTATCTACCACACAGAATACAACAATTGGATGGCCAGCTCTTGTATTTCTGAATCAGTTATATATATATATATATATATATTTATATTTACATCTTTCATTTAAAACTTCAGCTGTAGAACCAGCTTCCAGTTACAAAAAAAAATTTTTTTCAAAAAATGAATTAACGGAATTATTGTTCATATTGAAAAATGTATATTATGCTATATTATTAAATAGTAATATTTGTTTATTTTTTTTATTAATTAAATTACAATCAAAATAGTTTTAAATCTTTTTTTAAAATTTGAATACATTTAGATAACCATCTGTTGTATTTCTTATATAATTTTATATATATATATATATATATATATATATATATATATAAATATATATAATTTATATATATATATATAATATTTATGTGTAAAATTAAATAAAAATTTTTCATTGTTTTAGATGTACAATTTAATAATATATAGACTTTTATCAAAGCAAAATAACGAAAATGAATTTTCATTTTTGAATTTTGAATTTACTAAAATAGGACAAAACTTGTCTTACCAATATTTTCCTATTGTCATTTTTATATTCAATATATATATATATATATATATATATATATATATAATAGAAATAAAGGAGAACAGTAAGATATATAATCCGGTGTTCTTATTGATATTTTTTATTTTTATAAAAACAGTGCTCAATGTAAATTTACAGAGCATAAATATTATAAATTAACTGATTTAAAATATGGTTTTTCGCTACACAGGAATTACCATGTTTCAAAAAACTGAAGCTAAAAACTTCAAATTTAATTATATAATTAAATTAAAGCATTAGTTCTGTTTCATCTTCAAGCGAATTTTGGAATAACTTATTTTAAATTTACTGAGTTTTAAACGCACATATAATTCATAATTTTTTATTTCCAAGAATACAGAGAAATCCAGTCATTTAGATGGGGAGGGAGCATGTTCATTTTTATTAGCTATTATTGTATCAATTATGAGTTATGTTTGAAAAAGAGGTTAAGTCTAGGTATGGTAGTGGTGCATTTTTCAATGAATTTTGACATCCGTTCAATGCATGTTGTCTGGTTTTTTTTTTTTAAAAAGAACGGCAAAAAGATTTGAATTAAATTTTTACTTGTATACATAAAAGATTTTTTCTAAAAGGGTGTTTTGGGTTAGAATACGTTATATTGAACTACAATTTTAAAATATTATTTTTACTTTTAATTACTAATAGACTATATTTCTTTTTAAAACAAATAAATGTAATAGAATTATTTAAATTATTTAAAAAATTATTATTACATATCAAATAAAGTATGTATATTATTACCTGCTCCCATTTTTTTTTTTTTTTTTATTTTTTTTTAAATATTATTTAAGGAAAATTTTTGACAATGTCAGGCAAAATGATAGCTATTTCATTTCTTTGATTCAGTAAATTTTTATTTTTTATAAACTTAGTAATATATAGTTTCTCATGTATGCACAAAGGACATGGGTCATTTAATGATCTACATATTCCAGTTTTTCTTATTAATTTTCATTTTACTGTAGGTGTTCTATTGGTTTCTTTTAAGTGCCAGAAATATTTCGATAGGGATGTCTGATTTCGGTATTTATTTATCCTGAATGAACTTTGATGTTGATTGAATCTTTTTTTTCAGAAACGCCAGGAGTGAATCATATATATATAGATTTTTTATGTTTTCAAGATTCTCAATAGATGAGATATTGCATTGGTATACTAATGATTCCGTGTGACATTTATTTTGTATATATATATATATATATATATATTAAAAAGTAGATATACTTTTATTTTATTCAAATGTCAAATTTGGATTTTTTATTTTAAGATATATATTATAATTTTTTTCTATAATTCTGCCATTTTCATGTTTCTGGTTTTTAAAAAATATTGGTGATTAATAATAATTTTTTAAAATAATTTCATCTAATTGAAATGTTTTATAGTAAATACTAGTCAAAAATAATAATTTGACAATGTTTTTTATAGTTGGTCCAAATTTGATGAAAAAATACTAATCAAAAATTGATATTAAAAATGAAAATATGGAAGAATCATTAAATAAAATTAGATGTATAAAAGAAATAATGTTAAAAAATTTTAAATATATAAATGAAAATAAATATTTTTTCCTTTTGATATTAATAATGGTTTATAATACTTCATCTAATAAAACTGAAACTGAAATAAATACAAGTCAAAAATGAATAATAATTGACAATATTTTGATTAATAAAAAACGAAAATGAAAATACTAGTCAAAAATTAATAATGGCTGACAATGCTTCCTTTGATAAAAAAGATGATAGTAAATACTTGTCAAAAATTAATAATAATAGTTGACACTGTTTTATCTGATAAAAGATGAAGATGAATGCAAATACTTGTCAAAAATTAATAATAATGGCTGACAATGCTTCATCTAATAAAAAAATGATGAAAGTATATACTAGCAAAAAAATTAATAATATTGGCTGACAATGCTTCAACTAAGAATAAACAAAGGAATTATATGCTGATATAATTTATACAGTTTTATTTACTACTTACTTTTTAATCTTCAAATTTGTTTTGAATTGTCTGAGAATTATTTTATTCAGTTGAATTGTGGAATGCTGTCATCAATTCAAATATTTGTAGTTTTCCAAAACATCAATGATCATTTCTCCAGAGGTCTCTGACATTAAACTCCTAAAATTAAATATATTCAAAATGATCAAGTTTTGTTTTTTCTGAAAATGTTTAAAGACAATGTGTAAGGTTTCAGGCTCAAACAAAATTGGAAATAAGGGAAACAAATAAAAGCCATATTTAATTTTCTAATTCATGATTTTTAATTTCATTAGCATGACAAAATGAAGGGGAAATATACCGAATATTTTTCCCCTTCCTTTAAGGTTAAACTTTATCTACATATGAAATTTTGTTTAAATCCTCACAAGATTATTCAAATTCTTGTATCCTGTAGGAACAGAATGTCAGATTCAACTTTTGTTTTTCTTTTTTCTTTTTCTTTGTTTTTGCATTTTCAGACATTTTTTTTTTCTTTGCTTGTTTTTGGTTTTTGATTAAGGTGGGGAATCACATTTGTAATTGTAAACAGAAATGCAAATGGCAGCATTTGTATATTGCTGATCAATTTTGTCTTGATTGAGACATAGTTGTTGGCTAATTCTAAAATGGGGCTCAAATTGAGATTGTGGATGGCATTTCACAGGTTTGTCTGTGTGACTTTTGCTATTATCCTGAATGAAAATAAGATGAAATAAAGAGGAAGAAAATGAATGAAATAACACAAATTAAACAAAAGAAGGAAGCAAATGCTAAAATGCATAAAATAAAATAAATGGAAGAATTTAATTTAATGAATAAAAAAAAAAAAAAAAAAAAAAACAGAGGATAAAATAAGGGGGAGATAATCAAAGTAAAATGAATATAAAAAAGATTAAATAAGTCATTATGAATAAAATTATGAATATTAATAATTTTTTTTAATGGAGAAATAATATTAGAAATAAAAATAATTGAATGACAATTATTGAAAGAAAGAGAATGAACTATAATGAATTAAATAAAAATGGAAAAGAAAAATAGCAAAATAAAAAGAATGAAACACTAAAGAAATTAGTTAAATTGTAGAAAATAATTTGGAATAAAACTCAAATGAAATAAATTGTTGGATGAAGAATCTAACAAAAGAGGAAAAATATAACTTAATGGAAATTATTAAAAGGGAACAAACCAAATTCATGGGAACAGAATGAATTAAATTGTATTAATTAAATAAAATGAAAAAGTATTTTGTAAAATTAAGCTCATGAATAAAATGGAGATTGTTTTAGTGAATTATTTAAATTTCATGAATTTTGATTAACTGCATTACTTAAATGATTAACTTTGAAAAATTATTTCATAATTTATCTAAATCAGTAAATAGATTAGTGTGTTACTTAATTGAAAGTTTTTCAAACTTTATAAAAGTGGGTGTTAACTATGCTGACTCTTGTGGTCCTGCCAAGGATTGAATTCAACATCCTTGGATAACAAATTTCTGAAGATATTAGACTCCCACTCAGCTTCATGGATGTGTTCTAAGCAGTGTCAGTAGCTTGTCTCTCTTCCTGCCAAAGTGGATTGAACCTTTAGGCACAATTTAAATTTACTGAAATTTCTCCTCTGGGAACATTTTTTTTAGTTGTCTGGTAAAGTACTGTCACTCAGTTTATTGAGCAAGATCCTGTTTTAAGAGTGGATCAAAAGCTTTTAATTGAATGTCAAAAGCTTGAAATGACGTAAATTTATTATTATTTATCATGAATTTGAATTAATTTAAGTTTAATGTAAACAAATGTGAATTATTCATAGGATTTATTATGCAAATTTAGTTAACTATTAAAAGCAGATGTTGCTCTCCTTGGCTTGCCTCACTTCTTCTGATCAAGAAACAATATTCTGCTACACTTGCATCAAAATTTTGTCATTAAATTGCCATAGATTTTGTGGCTTTCACACAAGTTTTTTTTTTATCTGAGGATGATAAAGATGCGATTGAATAATTCATCTGAGAAATATTTGCTGCAATTTTTGTCTAAAATTAAACAAAAAAGTGATTGATAAAAGGTTGTACAAATATAAAAACAGTATTCGTTTGCAATAAGTGACAGGTTTTTTTTACTTTTTTTTTCCAAATTCAACGTAAGCAAGGCAATAAAGCCACTAAGACGCAAGGGGTTGTTGGGTGTGAAAGAATAATAAAACAGGAACATAGCTAAAGAGTGAGAACAGAAGAAGAGTAATCAGGAAGGCAGTAGATAGCAATTGATGTTGCATTTAAATTTTTGAAGATTAAAGTCAGCTGAAAAGCCTAGAGCTAGAAGGGAGTTCCATAGTTGGAAGTGCGAGAGAATAAATTGTTACCATAGAACATACTCAAGTCATACTCAGTGAACTCAATTGTATATTCATGTGATCTCGTTGCCAGTCTAATACTGCATTTATATTCATAAAGTTCAGATACCATAATAAAGAGCTCATTTGAACAATTGTCATGAAAGTATTTATAGAAAAGGCAGAAGGAGGCAGCTTTATGGTGCGAAAGTGACTGAAGCTGAGACACAAGATCAGGACCAATAATTTTGCAGATTCTTCTTTGGATTTTATCAAGAATCTCTAGATAAATATCAGGACCATATGTGGCAGCAATATTCTAAGTATGGGCAACTTATAGACATGTAAGATAGATTCTGGAGAGAAAAATTGTCTAGCATGACACAGTGTCATGTAGGAATAAAGTGTCACTGCTGACACTTGGATGTGAACACAGATTGCCAGAGAGCAAGCACAGTTGATCTCACCTTGAAATAATTAGATCATGTGACGGGTTAAAGAAAAATATATATGGGAATTAGTGGTGTCCTGACTGAGTGTTATTCAAAGAGGTAATGCATTCAAACAATACTCGGTCAGACACCACTAATTATTATTATTATTATTGTATCTGTGATTTACAAAGACTCTCCTAGAAATGGTTATTACAAAACACAGTGAAACAACTTTCTTAGCAGCTGACTTAGCAATTGATTCAGTTGGTTATTTGCAGCTAATTTGTTTAAATAATGCACTGACAGTTTTTTTCATCACGTGACAATAGTTGTAAGTAAAATAATGCTTTAAAATACGTAATCAAATAATCGTTTTAAGTTCTATGAATATCGGTGTCTTATTTCATTAACGAAGGATGGCTTAAACAAAGCAAAGAACCATAATGAACTTTGAAAGAAAATGAACATGCTTTCTTTTAATTTTGGGGTTTTCTTAACGCAAGAATATATAAATTATTTAATTCTTATCATGTTCCAGGCTATGATTTGAATAGAATAAGAATTGGTGGTGGGGAGGAATGGAGGAGGAAGAAAAAATTTGATACAAGGTCATTACTTAAAATAAAGGAGAAAATGTCATTTGTAAAAAGAAGGTAACAAAAAAAGAAAACATAAATCGGAAAGTGAAAGAAAAATAATTGAATGAAATGAAGGAAAAAAAAAATGAAGGTGAGAAGGAAGAAATATGGACAAAGGAATGAAATCGAGAATGAAGATGGGAATAAAAAATAAAGAATGAAATAGAAAATATATGAAAGAAAGCAAAACTAATAAAAAATGAAATAAGAAAGGAAAAAAACATGAAAAAAAGAACGAGAGATTTCGATGGTTTATAAAAAAAAAAAAAGAGAGCAAAAAATTTAAAAAAAAAAAATCTTAAATGAAAATCCAAGAAAGAGAGAAGAAAAGAATAATGAAAAAAGAAAAGAATACAATAAAATCATATCAAGAAAGAAATTCAAGATCTTAATTGAATAAATATTAATCATTTAAAAATGTCCAGGGAACAATCTGAAAGTCATGACTCCTATTTATTTATATTCTTCAGACTGCTGTCCTCATCTTTATTGTCATGTTCATGACATTTCAGCCATTGTATGCTAAGGCTTTCTTCAGGTGATTGGAATTTCAAACTGAACTTATTTCGTCTACCAGGGTAGATTGTTCTAGTTCCAAGTGCCGTACCTCTTCCACAGTTCTCAGTTATCTCCCTTTAGTTATCTCCAAGTTTTTGTTCAGCACTGCTGTAGCCAGACATTGACCTCCATAGGTCAAGTCACTGGATCCAACCAATGCTTTTATCCACTGGGCCATGTGTCCTTGTTAACTCCAATTTCATAGAAACTACAGCAAATACAGGGAGCATAAGACCATTAGATAGAATAAGTTGTCTACTAATAAGTACTATATTCACACATGGGGTCACCATCATTGTCTGTGCGTTCTTTCTATGAGAGTAATGTCTTAATGTGTTTCCATGGGGAGCGACAACAGATTCAGGCAGCACAATGACAAGGTTTTCAAATTTACAAATCTTGACAAGATATTTGAAATACTCTGAAAATACCACCCCCTATTTTATTACGATGACCCACACAATAAGATGCAGACATCAATGGTATGCTTTGTGATATTGGACAGCTTCACTTGTCACTTTTGCTATGTCAAACGAAAGCTTGTTATCACTTCCAAAAATGCTTGTTATATTTGAGACTTTGTAGACGTGGGTACTAGTAGTAATACCTTCCAATAATATCTGCACTAGTAATACTAGTTCAAGTAGTAATCGCCAAATAGTATAATGATCAGAAGAGAATCGTAATCCATATAGTAGTAGAGTAGAGAGAGTGAATGTATAGCAATAGTGGATAGACAAGAAGAGTGAACATTGTGCTACTTCGTATTTATTCACTTTATTTATGATCATGTGATCTACTTAATAATGGAATCACCTCTGTTACTCACTGCCAATCTAGTTTCAAACCACAGTGTTGGCAACAACACTTACTCTTATGCAACAGTATGTCAATAAAGATTAAACCTTTGCAATTATAAACCATAATTTATTTGCCTTGTTAAAAACACCAGCTGAGTGGTAATGTGACAAAAGTGTGTCTGACATAGGTACTACTTGGGTAACTGGTCTGCTTGTAAAAATAGGGAAAAAATGTTTTGGGAATGATTTTTGGAGATTGGCATTTATTACTTTATTTTACCTATTTTTTTTTGATGTTGTAGATGAGTTAATTTTTTTTGTTTGATCGTTTAGTGGCAAATCAACACCTTATGGGTCATTTAATGCCAAAATTTAATTTTCTTGGGAGCATTAGTAATTTCTTTTACAGAAATGTAATTCTGGTAATATTTTTTTTCCTTCCAGAAATGTATTACTGGTAATTTCTTTACTATGAAAATGTATTGCTGGTATAATTACTATAAAATCTTTTAAACTTTCATAGTGTTTTGACCCCAGCTTGCCTATAGCTGGGGCTTTAACAGATGCTACCACCTCAGGTCTGAGTGGACCTGGGAACAGCAGCAATTAACAGACATCCAAGTAGTACCTATGTCAGATACATGTTTTTTTGATAAAATTCAAAGAAGAATCGACAATATTGCTTGTCCTGACCTGGCATATTAGCTTCAATAACTTACCCATTTCTATAAATACTTTTATGGTAATTGTTCAGATGAACTCTTTGCTATGGTACCTAGACATTAAGTACAGTATGAGATTGGCAAGGCTATTGCTTAGCTGTTATTTTAACAAGGCAAATAAATTATGGATTATAATTGCAAAGGTTCAATCTTCACTGACAAACAACTGATGTTGACACAATGAAATAGTGAAAATTACTTTCAGAGAAATTCTTTTCTATTTCAAATATCTCGTATTCAGAATAGGCAATTTCTTGTGACAGAATTGTATCTTTAAATTTTTGCTGAATTCACCTTTTACTTTTTTATGCATTAAACAGAGTTTGTTTGAGAAAACTTCAATGTTTTCAGAAACCTTCAGAAGTAAGCGCAAAAACGAAATCATTAAACAACATTGGAAACTAATGCAATTAAAACCTGCTTGCCTGT
Source organism: Acanthosepion pharaonis (assembly GCA_903632075.3). Taxonomy (NCBI): domain Eukaryota; kingdom Metazoa; phylum Mollusca; class Cephalopoda; order Sepiida; family Sepiidae; genus Acanthosepion; species Acanthosepion pharaonis. Next base: position 127,962 of record CAHIKZ030001964.1, on the reverse strand, counting down.
TGCTTGTCACAATATTTGAATAAATATTACTGCATCTTTCATTTATCCTTGAGATTTAAAATTACGTACTTGCAAGAGGGAGCCCCAAATTATTGAAACAGGATTTACTGTTTTTTCAATTGTCAAAGGAACAAGAAGAAAACTTACATGAAAATAAAACTTTTACTACTTTCATATACAATATACATTCAGGACATTGGCAGTCATGACTCATGAGAGCTACCTGTCTTGTTTCTTTACTATTTGTCTTTATCCTGTCGTTCATTTATAGTTTTTAACAGACTTCTTCTGATGTTAGACTTTTGCATTTTGTGCTCATTTCTTTACCTAGTGTGTAGATTTGTGTTCGAGCAGATAGATAATCTTATCTGAAAGGCAGATAGATAATTTTGTCTGAAAGGCAGATAGATAATTTTCTGAAAGGCAGATAGATAATCTTAACTGAAAGCTTTGAGACCAGTGACTTTTTGGAATTTGGATGCTATTTTTTTTGTTTTGGTATGGGGAGTACCAACACTATATACAAGGCAGACAAATTGATTGTCAGAGAATTGCAATGTCTCTGCAATTAAACTTGTAAATATTACACTGTTGGTCATCTTCAAGGCGCTGTATTCCATCAGGATGTTGGTGATCATGTCTCTCCACAATTTCCTGTTCTTTTTAGCTTTTAATAAATGTTGTCCTTTTGTTATCTCTCTTAAACATTGGTCTGCTATCCATTTACTCAAACACATTCTTTTTTTCCATGTGCTGTGTCCCTTCAGGACATTGCTGATCATGGCTCTCCACAATTTCCTGCCTTTTTTAGCTCTTAATAAATGTTGTCTTTTTGTTATCTCTCTTAAACATTGGTCTGCCATCCATTTACTCAAATTCATTCTTCTTTTTTCTATGTGCCATGTCCCTTCAGGGCATAGGTGATCATGGCTCTCCACAATTTCCTGCCCTTTGTAGCTCTTAATAAATTTTGTGTCTTTGTTATTTGTCCTAAATCTTGTTCTGCCATCTATTTACTTAACCTTGCTAGGTAGCTTATGTCTTGTTTTCACCTGTCTCTCTTTCCTTCTGTCAGTATTAAATTTTCCAAGCCCTCTTTTCTCTTTATGTGCTCTAGAAATTGTCAACGATCTCTTCCTGATGTTAAGTATGAATTTCCTTTTTGTTTCCATTTTCTCTAAAACTTCATCATTGCTCACATCCTTCTGTAGAATCACATTTCTGTTGCTTCAAGTTTCTTCTTCATATTTTTTGTTTCTCAATGGTTACTGGTTATAAAAAAATAAAATGAAATAAAAACAGGGATGTTGCAGAGTGTGAAAAAAACTGAGAAAGCATTATTGATGAGAAAGGACAATAAAAGGACAAGATTAATTTTTCTTTTGTTTCTATTTTCTCTTAAACTTCATCATTGCTCACATGTTTGGTCCATGGTATTCTCAGCATTCTTTTATAAAACCATATTTCTTGTACTTCAAGTCTTATAGTGAACTACCATAGAGAGCAAAGAGGGTTGCATGCATTTTTTTGCAGCGCTAGAATAAAATAACTCTAGCGAGAACAAAGATTTGAATGTACCTCATGTGCAGCAGCTTCATGGGTTAAATATTACAACAGATAGATCCCAAAGTCAGATATTCTCTTGCATGATTATCTTTGCACATATGTAAATTTGGGCTGTAAATAATACATAAGAACAGGGAGAATGAGGCAACAAGCAGAACGTTTTACTGCTGTCTTGAACAGGTTACACGGATTGTGGACAGTAGAGTGTTTGAGAGGAAACTGATTGCGAGCATTGTTTTCAAGGAAAGAAAGAAAAATGTTTAAAACTTTTTTCATACAAGTCACTTCTTCATCTGTGAGGAGATTGTCCAGCATTCACTGCCATCAAGGAGGACAGATATTACATAACAGTTCAGTACTCTTTTCTTTGTTTCTTGATCAAGCTTAATCTTTTATGCAAGTCTCTTTGGGAACATTATGTGATAACAGAATGGAAACTTTTTTCCTAGCATTCACTACCATTGCATTCAACCATGATAGACTGATATTACATAACAGTTCAGTACTCTTTTCTTTGTTTCTGTTGCTTCAAGTCTCTTCTTTATGTGTGAGAAAATTGTCCAGCATTCACTACCATATAGGCGGACTGATATTACATAACAGTTCAGTACTATTTTCTTTGATTCTGTTGCTTCAAGTCTCTTCTTCATATGTGAGGAGATTGCCCAGCATTCACTGCCATATAGAAGGACTGATATTTCATTACAGTTCCGCACTCTTTTCTTTGTTTCTGACAGCATTTTTCAGTTTCTTAATTCTTTGCTTAGCTTTTGAAATGCATCTTCAGCTATTCCACTGTGCCTTCAGATTTCAGTGTTATACTTTCCATCCTCTGTTTAAATGATATTTAAATTTTTGTACTTGTTTGATTTTGATATCTCCAATTTGTAATTTGCATGTTGGACAGTCCTCTTTTGCTAACATGCCTTCTGTATTCTTGTGATTGATGCTTAGTCTTTTCTTTTTGTTTTCCTTCACTACCTTCTGTATCTGTGTCTGCTATCAACACTGTATCATCTGCATATCTTATGCTGTTTAATTCACATTGTTAGGTTAGTCAATTGAATGGCATACCAACAACCCTTGTTGGGTTATTGTTAAAAACTGTAGAGAGGGAAATTGGCCTTGTAAAAATATCCACGAGGAAAAGGGAAAGAAATAAAAAAAGAGCCGATAAAGTGTCAATCCAAAATGTTTATATTTCAGAAACTGTAATGGTCATTTACAAAGAATTGTCATTTTTTTTTGCTTAGCCCAATTTCTTCTTTGAACGACAGTTTTCATACAATAGGGAATAGATGTGACATGGAACAAGAAGATTTTTTAATGACTGACTCAAACTGTTGCATCTAGCTGCTACTCATAATATCATGCAAACTGCTTGGACTGACTACTTGATATGATTACTGTCTTATTTTTTACCTCATGCAAAGATGTAATTGTAAACACAAATTGCATGCAAATATTTAACAGAAAAATGCTTAGATCAATTCTAAAGCACATTACTTGAAGAGTATATAATTTCTAATAACTTAATAAGTACATGTTTAAAACCTGAAATTTTGATGATTAATAATTGGATATATGTTTTAAATGCTGTACAGTTTTTATCTTACCTCATAGGTTATAAGATGTCTAACTGACTACTCTCATTACTTTGGCTTGGACTGTTGCATTCATCTGCTACTCATACTATCACATGCACTTGATATAGTGTTCTTTTATTTATACCAGGCACATAAACATAGTAGGAAACACACACACACACACAATATATATATATATATATATGTCAGAAAAAGGCTCAGTTCAATTTTAAAGTGTATTACTTGAAGAGTATAAAATCTTTAGTAATTTAATAACTATATATGCTTAAATGCTGAAACTTTTCAGGTTAACAGTTTGATGTATGTTTTAATTTTTTTAAATTAAATTCACCCCAAGCAAGGCACTAAAAGCCACTAAGATACAAGGGATTACTGGGTGTGAAAGAATTAGAAAGCAGAACACATCATGAAGGAGTGGGGACAATAGAAGAGTAATCAGGAAGGCAGTAGATGGCAATTTACATTGCATTTGAATTTTGAAGATTAAAGTTGGCTGGAAAGCATGGAGTTGGAAGGGAGTTCCACAAACAAGAAGTGTGAGAAAAACTGTTAGCATAAAACTTATGGTTATATCTAGTAAATTCAGTTGTAAATTGATGAGACCTTGCTGCCAATCTAGTACTGCACTTAAATTCATAAAGTCTAGGTACCACAGCGAAGAGTGATAATTATTCTGATATATACACAGAAATGTGGCACAAGGCCAAAATGGGGGGCGGGGGAAAAAGGATGGTTTTCTTCTGTCTTAATGATAACTTAGCTAGCCACAAACCCTGACCCAAACATACCACAATATTCCTGACACCAAAACAATGCATTCTTAATTACCTTCCTTATTACATTCACCATAATACCTCATTGTCTCTGTGAAAGTCCAAACTAATTTCCTGATATACAATTCATTGTCTGTGGTGGAAGGAGAATAAAACAACAATTTAAAAAAATAGCCCCAATTTACCAGAGTGAAGATTGCAACTTTATAGTGGTAGGAAAGTGGCTGAAGCCGAGACACCAGATCAAGACCAATAATATTGCTGATTCTCCTTAGGATTTTAATCAAGAATCTTTAATTGAATAGCAGGAGCACTGGACCAAATGTAGCAACAACATTCTAAGCATGAGTGAATGGTAAATATGTAAGATAGATTCTGGAGAGAAAAATTGTCTAGCACAACACATTGAACCAACTTTCTTAACAACTAACTCGGCAAAGAATTCAATGTAGTCTTTCCAATTCATTTTGGCTGTGAATATTAACCTAAGATGGCACAACAAGTTAGCATCAACTATACTTATAAGCAGATAGTGGTCCCTTAGGTGATTGTTTAATTTTTATCTTTCTCTATAAATTAAATTTTACTGCATGTTTGTATGCAGGGATATCTTACATTATTATTAATCTTCAATTAAAGTCATTTTAATTTTATCTAAAACTGATTAATTCATAGAATATATTCCCACAATATGTCTGATTTGTTCATTTTACAAAATGTTAATATATACAGATTTTTAAAGTTTTTCTTTACAAACACTATCAAACCTATAATTAATACCAGTTTTTTTTTATAACCCAATAATAAGTTTAAGTTCAAATTTTAATAAGCCTATAATTAATAGCAATTTTTTTTCAACACCTATAATTACAGCTAGAATTTTTTTAAACAATGCCAGATTTTTTTTATAAACCTATACTAAAATTTAAAACTGGTATTTCCCTTCTCAGATATGGAAACCCCTAACAGTAATTAAAAACAGGCTTCTAGACATCATTGACTTTAAACATATCCCTGATATATATATATATATATATATATATATATATATATATATAATATAAAGAGGAAAAAAAGTAGTTCCAATGAGAGAAAAGTTTATTAAAAAAGAAGAGAGAAAATGCAAATGCTTTTTAAAACTGTAAAGATGGGATTTTTAAAAAAATATTATGCTTACACATGTTTCCAGTCTAGTGACCATCATCAGGCAAAGGGTGGAGATTTCCACATATTAAAAAAATGTTTTTTTGATGTTAAATATTCTCGATATGAAACATTCTCTTTTTTGTGTGTTAGTTACCCAAATCTCTTTCTTGAACTGGCCTATATATATATATATATATATAGTGGGGACTGGTGACCCACATTCAACTTTCAATTGATACTGTTCCATTTATGGTTGAGATATTGATTTGAAACTCTAAATATGTTACTAAAAATAGACTGTTGTGAAAACATTTTGTTGAATTATTCTAAAGGTAATTTTGAATATTGTGAATACTCCTTTTGTTTTATAATTGCTGACTTCAGCATATTATTTTGTTTTTAATAATTTCACCCCAAGCAAGGCAATAAGGCCCCTAAGACACAATAGATTACTGAGTATGAGAGAATATGTAAAAAAGGAAAACTATTTTTAAGGAGTGAGAACAATAAAAGAACAAGAATTATGAAGACAATACATTATGATAGACACTGCATTTAAATTTTTGAAGCTCAAAGTTAATTGGGAAGCAAGAAGGTAGAGGAAAGTTCCACAAGTGAGAAGTGTGAGAAAAGAAACTGTTAGCATAGAACTTAAGGTTATGTGTATATTGTTTATTTCCACATGTCTCATACACAGATGTCCTCAAGGACGCATGACCCAGTGGATGAAGTCATTGGTTAGATTCAGTGACTAGACCCAAAAAGTTGTGAGTTCAATACCAGGCCACAGCAGTGGTGTACCAAAAACTCGGAGAGTTGAGTTAAAGGGAAATAACTGAGACATCTGGAAGAGGCATGACATATGAATCTAGAACAATCTACCCCAGTGGACGAAATAAAGGGTTTGGTTCGACATTCCAATCATCTGAAGAAAGTCAGTGCATACAATGGCTGAAACATATATTCATGCATAGCATATCTTGGGTAAGTAGAACTGTCAGTGATTATGTCTCCCCAGGTTAAACTGCAGCCTTGTTTACCAACAAGTGGAAACTCTCTGTCTTTTCTGTTGATCACTGAACTTAAGCACCATCAAGGCTGGTCAGTATCTACATGGGTGACCTCTTTGTAATACCGTATGCTGCAAGCTTGGGTGTGCATTTGGTCTGACAGATAATGGTTTGGAATTTTTAATTGGAGAACCAAATTCCTATTCCCATTCGGTTCATTACATTTACATATGTGCAAATACTCTTGGGAAAGTATAATTCCACCTCTTCTCCCCCAAGCTATGGGTTAATTAGTAAAACTTGTGTCAGTAAACCATTGTTGTCTCAAAATAAAAATTCTTAAAATCTAAAAATATTTCCTGGTTTTAAATAATCTGCAAAAGGTTTATAAGCAGTAGAAAACAAATCAATCAAACAAATATTTTCTTTGTATAGAAATTTTTATATACTATGCAAAACAAATATGCCAGATATGGACCTGTAAAAAAATAAAATGAAGTGTCAAAAGGACAGTTTTACCCTTGACTTCACTATTATTTTAACTACCTTCACTCCTCAGAAATATTTATTATTTTTAAAAGCAAAAGATTAGAATTTTGATAAAACCTAAATATATGAAAGTGAATATATACATTTTCTTTGTTCTTGAGAATTGCTAAGTATTTATTTATTAGATTGTTTATTTACACTGTTTATTATATTGTTTATTGGAATGGTTGGCAAAACATAAGCTTACTGCCAATTGATTAGAACTTTATAAAATGGTAAATAATAAGGATTTCTTTATACAGTAGTTGGTTCACATATTTTAATAATTTAGAAAATTTTTATAAATATATGAATGAAAAATTGTTTTCATATGTCTTTAGAAAATGATTCTAATTGTATTAGTTTTTAGAATGATGTAAATATAGAATTATTCTTGAAAATAAACAATCTAAAAATATTTCCTGGCTTTAAATAATCTACAAAAGGTTGATAAGCCATAGACAATGAAACAAACAAACAAATATTTTGTTTATATAGAAATTATGATATCCTATGCAAAGGAAGTATGGCAAACATGGACCTTCATGCTTGTAAAAAAAAAAAAAAAAGAACAGTTTTTCCCATGATGCCGTTTTTTTACTACCTTCACTATTTGGCAATGTTTATTCTTTTAAAAAACAATGAGAATTGACAAGAAAAATAACAAACACTGTTTATTAAATTGTTTATTTAGACTATTTATTTATTAGATAATTTATTAGAATGGTTGACAAAACATCAACTAATTGCCAGTCAATTTAAACTTTATGAAATAGTAAATAATAAGGATTTCTTTATACAGTAGTTAGTTGACATATTTTAATAATTTAGTAAATGTCTATATTTCTGAGATGAGGTATTATGTACATTATTTACATTATTCAAACTATTATCATCTTTGTCGCCATATTTATTACAACATTTCGGCCGTTGTATGCTCTGGCCTTCTTCAGATCATTGGAATGTTGAACTGACCCCTTTATTTCGCTCACTGGGGTAGACTCAAGGACACATGGCACAGTGGATAAAGGCGTTGGTTAGATCCAGTGACAGGACCCAAAGAGTGTGAGTTCAATACTCGGTTAAGGCAGTGGAGAACTTTCAGAGGGAAATTAACAGGAGATAACTGATAACAGGCATCCATTAAACATGACGCGGGGAACTAGAACAGTCTGCCCCAGTGAGCAAAATAAAGGGGCCAGTTCGACATCCCAACTACCTGAAGAAGGCCAGAGCATACAACAGCCGAAATGTTGTAATAAATATGGCGACAAAGATGATAATAGTTTGAATAATGTAAATAATGTACATAATACCTATGCAATGTTTTCCTGTCCCTCTTAACTTGAATCTATCCTGTGAGTATCAAATTTTCCAAGTCTTCTTTACTCATTATGTGCCCTAGAAATTTCAACTGCCACTTTCTGTTGTTAAGTATGTTTCCTTTTTGTTTCCATTTTCTCTAAATTTGTTGCTCAGATATACGGTCCATGGTATCCTCAGCATCCTTCTGTAGAAGCATATATTTACTGCTTCCAGTCTCTTCTTCATCTTTGAAGAATTTGTCCAGCATTCACTGTCATATAAGAGGATTGATATCACATAACTGAGTACTCTTTGATTCTAATTGTTGTATCCTTAAAGAAGGTTACAAACAGACAATGGTGGAACTCAAGTGAAAGGACCAGCAACATGGGTGTAGATGAAAAAAGAGAGATTTATTGTAAAAGAGAATACACTCCTGAAAGACAGGAAATTGATTAGCAGGCTAGTAATTCCTGAAGCAAGTCCGCAGGTATATCCTGTGCTCACTATATATATCTACCAATATAGTCAATCCACATGGTCGATAGGGAGTATAGGACATTTCATTACAACACTAATGAAATTGATTCTTTGCTTAGCTTTTGAAATGCATCTTTCGCTATCCCAATGCACCTTCAGATTTCACTGTTGCACTTTCCATAAAACACTTACCAAGATGAGGACAATAGTTCGAATAATGTAAATAATTTAGTAAATGTTTGCAACGAAAGAAACAAAAAAAAGTTTAAAGTCTTTTTAGCTACAACTCTCTTCTTCATTCTTTAAGAGATTGGCCAGCATTCATTGTCATATAGGAAGACTGATATTTTAGTTCAGTACTCTTTTCTTCGTTTCTGACAACATTTTTCAGTTTCTTAATTCTTTGCTTAGCTTTAAGAATGCATCTTTTGTTATCTCAATGTGCCTTCAGATTTCACTTTCACACTTTCCATCTTCTGTTATAATACTTCCCAGATATTTAAATTTTTGTACTTCTTTGATTTTGGCATCCCCAATTTATAATTTGTGTTTTGGGCTCTTCCTGTTGCTAACAACCATGCATTCTGTCTTCTTGCAAATGATGCTTAGTCCTGTCTTCTCGCTTTCCTTCACTACTTTCTGTAGTTTCCTTTCTGTGTCTGTTGCAACACTGTGTCATCTGCCTATCTTACGTTGTTAAGTTTGTGGCCGCCAATAATGAATCCTGTTAGGACTTCTAATTCCCTCAGAATCACTTCACTGTATAGGCTGAATAAGTCCAATGAGAAGACACATCCTTGTCTTATGCTCAAAGTGGATGATGATGATGTTTTTGTGACTGGTGTCTGGAAAAATAAGTTGAGCTGCACGTAGCTTTTAGAAATTCTGACTTGAAGAAAATAATTGTTAATATTGAAATACTTTATTATAAGAGGTTCAAGGGAGATAATTAGGAAATTCATTTAAAATGAATACTTTAATTAAAAAATTATTTTTACAAATTTGCACTTGAAAGCTCACCCTGCTGTATAGTCATTAAAATGATTCTAATGAGTTTGAATGGATAATTACAAATAATTATAAATAATTTACACTGTTGACAAACATTAGGAAAATTGCACTAAATCTCAAAACATGACCTTTTCTTCTTTTACATCCTCTCAGGACATGGATGGTTATGGTTCTCCACAACTTCCTGTTCTTGTTACTCTTACTAACATTTGACTCCTTGCCATCCCATTTTTGTACCAGTTCTACCGTCTGTTTAAACAAACCAATAAAGTACATTACTCACTGTTTCCTCTTCCTTCAACATGCCCTGTGAGTGTTAAATTCACTAGGCTGCCTTTCTTCATTATGTTAGCTAGATTTTCACTTGTCTCTTTTTGATTGTAAGTTTTCTTGTAGTTTCTGTTTGCCATAAAACTCACATGCTGTTCCCATGGAAATTCTCAGCATTTGTTGAAAGAATCATATCTCTGTCACTTCAGGTCTCTTCATTTGTATCGACATTGTCCAACATTAGCTGCATTTAGGAGATTAAATATTACATAGCAGTTCAGAACTCTTTTCTTTGTTTCTAACATTTTCCTATCTCTTAATACTTTGCTTAGTTTATGAAAAGCATGAGGAGATTGTTCAGCATTCACTGCCATATAGGAGATTAGATATTACATAGCAGTTCAGCACTCTTTTCTTTGTTTCTAACATTTTCCTATCTCTTAATACTTTGCTTAGTTTATGAAAGGCATGAGATTGTCCAGCATTCATTGCCATATAGGAGATTAGATATTACATAGTAGTTCAGCATACTTTTCTTTTTTTCTAACAATATTTTCCTATCTCTTAATACTTTGCTTAGTTTATGAAAGGCATGAGGAGATTGACAAGCATTCACTGCCATATAGGAGATTAGATGTTACATAGCAGTTCAGCATACTTTTCTTTTTTTCTAACAACATTTTCCTATCTTTTATTACTTTGATTAGTTTATGAAGACATCTTTCACCATTCCAATGTACCTTCATATTTATGTCACACATATTTTGTTGTCTGCTGCTCCACTATGCAGATCTTGACTTTGATATCCCAAACATGTTGCTCACACCCTTGGTTGTCATTTTTTTCCTCTGGTTAATAGTCCTTTCTCTTTGCATTATGAGATTTTTGTTTTACTAATTTTAACTCTGTGTTTGCCACCTCAGATTTCCAAAAATCTATAACTCCCCGGGGTGTTTACAAACCCAAATACAAAATGTTTATAATGTTACAATTATGCAAACTATTGTTGTATTGGTGAACAAAGTAACATAACAGGTAATCTCCGTTACAATATACATTAAATCAAAACTTGAACTGAAGAATTTAATTATTGACTGAAATTAAAATTATAATAAATTTTTTTGCATAAATTATAATAAATTTCTTGCATAAACATAGGTTGTAAATGGTTGGCGAAACATACCAATACAATAATAGAAAAAGTTTTATGCCTCAAAAATAGTCACAATATATTTTCATGAGTAGAAAGATATTACATTAGCTGTACTCATAATTACAGTACTGAAAGCCAAATTTTTATATATATATATATATATTGACATGATTTAAAGGTAATAAATGTCTTGACAAACTGATGAAGCTGTGATAAGATCAAAACAGTCTGTCTGTGGATATATATATATATATATATATATATCATCTGGTCAGACAGACAGACTTTAGTTATCACAGCTCATCAGTGTGGCTGACATCCGTTACCTAAATGCTATGATTGAAACCATCTGAATTAGTGTCAGTTAAAGGGATTCTTGCACTGAAAAATTAATTTTAAGGATGAAAGTGAATTTCAAGCATATTTATTTTTTAGATAAACACACAGTGACTGAGAGAACTCGATTCGATTTACCAAAGAGTCTTGCATTATTAGCCATAATAGTCACTCGTTACAAGCCCACACTTCCTCCCCGGAGAGCTCAACTAAAATAAATTTTTCAGGAGCATCCTTAAAAATCCATAGTCAGTAATAAATTTATTTCGATGAATATAAGCGTGTTCATCTCATCAGGCTGACTACATGTTATGAACATAATATTTTTTTTTTTTCTGATTTAACCCTTGGATTTCCATAAATGGATAGTCCTCTAAGGTGTTTACAGATTCCAATACAAAAATGCTTATAGTGTTGCAGTTATGCAAAATATTGTTGTACTGCTGAAAAAAGAAATGTAACAATCTCCATTACAATATACATCAAATCAAAACTTGAACTTAAAATATAAGTATGCATTGAAATGAAAATTATAATAAATTTGCATAAGCATAATTGTAATTCTTCTTTATGTGTCATGTCTCCTCAGAATGTAGTCAGTCATGGCTCTCCACTATTTCCTATTCTTTGTAACTCTTAATAATTTTTTGTCTTTTGTTATCTCTCCTAAATCTTGTTTTGCTATCCATTTACTCAAGCTCATTTTTTATCTATGTGACCTGTCCCTTCAGGATGTAGGTGATCATGGCTCTCCACAATTTCCAGTCCTTTATAGTTCTTAATAATGTTTATCTTTTTGTTATCTCTCTTAAACCTTGTTCTGCCATCCGTTCATTGAAGTTCATCTTTCTTCTATATAACGTGTCTCTACAGCAGTGGTTCTCAACCCAATGTCTACATGGACCCTTTTCCATAATATTTCATTAGTCTTTTATTTAAAAACTCAATTGTTGTGTTAATTAAAAATAGTAATAATAATTATTATTATAATTATAGTAGAATATTTTATTTGTATTAAATTAGTTTTCATTTAAAAATAAAGCTTAATCGTATACTATTTCTTTGATAATTAAAACCGTAAAATTTATATTAGTGAAGAATAGAAAATTGTTCTTATGTCCAATAGCTATGAAGGGGTCCACCAAGATAAAAAGAAGGGGAAAGGGGTCCATAGGTAAAAAAAAGGTTGAGATCCACTGCTCTACAGGATGTAGGCGATCATGGCTCTCCACAATTTCCTGTCCTTTGTAGTTTTTAATAATTTTTTGTCTTTTTTTTATTTCTCCTGAACCTTCTTTTGCTATTCATTTACTCAAGCTTATTCTTCTTCAATGTGATGTCTCCTCGGGACGTTGGAGATCATGGCTCTCCACAATTTCCTGTAGTTTGTTGTTCTTAATAATTTTTGTTTTTTTGTTATCTCTCTTAAACCCTGTTCCATTTTTATTTAAGTTTTCTTGTGTTTTTGTAATTTTCTTCTTTTCTGGACTTAAATTTTGTAGAAATTGTCCAAATATTCAGTATGTCCAAGCCTTTTCGGCTAGACTTTTAGACATTATCAAGGAAGATTTTATTTTTACTTTTAATTGAATGCATGGATTTTTTTAAATATATATATCTATATATAATGTAAAAGATAAATCATGAAAACTTACTGTTATGGGACCTACCTTTATGGACTAAATGGACTCGTCCTGTAACTATATATATGGGGAGATTATGCCTCTCAAGAGGGCTGTCTACAGTTGACCTGTTCCAGCTAAACAGTTGAACTCAATTGCCTTCAAGCATTAGAGAGGAACAATTCTGAGGTTCAATTAAAGGGGGTCTCTCCATTCTGGAGGTTGACTGCCCCAAACTCGTTTATTTTGTTCAAAGAGAGATTATTTTTAGCTGAAAACGGGCTAACCGATCCCACATTAAACCCGGGAATTGTGCCACATGTAACCCTTTTGGGGGTGTCAATATTGCTGTCTACAGTTGACGAAATCATTACTGTAACTTTGCTGTCAGTTGGATTGTAACAATTTTTGTATTGGTTCTTTTATTTAATAATATGTTTTCACCAAATTACTGAGTTCAAGTTTTCTTTCAGACCTATTCTGGGTCCACAACACTTACCTTCAGTGGGGTGACAGGACACCCCAGAGAAAACAAAGCAATGTCTGCCTCCCTCGAACTGTGAGTTGGGAGAGTAGGGGGAAGGATCAAAAGAAACAATTATGCTCTTTTGTTTTGTTGTTTTTTTTTTTTTTTGAGGTGCAGGGGGAGATGCAACATTAAAGCAGTTCAAATAAACTTACTCCATTTAGTATTCAGCCTTGCACATCTTTGTTGTTTTTGCACAAATTACAACATTGGGAAGTTAATACTGTAAACTTATCAATGGGGGCAAAGTGTAATGATACATTCCAAAACAATATTGTATGATAGCAAAATGCAATATATCCAAGCTTACATGAATTTCAAAACTATAATATATTCCACTAGAAAGACCCATGAAAATTTTATTATTTTCTATTTGAATTTTCTGATAAATCTTAATCAAAAGTTAATGATTGAATAAGCTCATAGTGAGTTCTATGACAATAAAATATCCGTAGAAATTCCCCTCACACATCGTTAAATATTTGAGCTTAACAACTTTAACAAAATATTACAAAAACAATGATAAATATGAATTTTGGCCGTTACTTTAAGAAGTGGGTACAAATGAAAAGATTTGAAATTGGCAACATTTTCCATTTCACTGAAACAAATGTTAAGCACTGCTATATTCCTTTTTTTTCTGTTGTAACCTAGGAAGGGTTATTGAATGAGGAATAGCCAAAACATAAAACTGAAAGAATAAAGAAAAAGAAAAGAAGAAAGAATAAAAAACTACAGGAAAGAAAGAAAGTTTTATAACCTAGAAAGGGTTACTGAATGAGGAATATCCAAAATGGAGGTTGGAAATGAAATGGTAATGTTTATAACATCAACAAAATACAATACTCGTCAGCAGCATGAGGTAGGTAAACCACTGCTAGTGGTTGACTACTTTGACAGCATATTAGCCCCACATACAATAGTGTCCAACTTATTTATGAGGATTGGGACATACCCATTAGAGTTCATAGGCGTGTTATATAACATTTATATAAGCTAAAAACAAGATAAAAAGGGATTTTTGAGCCAATATATATATATATATATATATATATATATATATATATATATATGTATGTATGTATGTATGTCTTTTATAATAATGTCCATTTGATACAAGGCCCAATAGCAACGTTTACAGTTGTTTGTGGGTTTAAAATTTTTTCTGTTTGTTACTGACTGAGGGATAACCAAAATAATTTAGGAAATGAAATGGTAATAGTTTTATAATATCAACAAAATACAATATTTTATTAATAATGAAGTAGGTAAACCACTAAGTTGTAAACTTTTTAGAGTTAATAACCCCAGAATTTTTGATTTAAAAGGATTGGGAAACATTTAATGGATCATTAGGTAAGTTAATATTAACATTATTATTTTGACAATTGGAGAAACTTATTTTCCTGAAAAAACGATTTAATGGATTCATTTTATAAATTCCAACCAACATAAAAGAAAGAAAGAAAGAAAGAAAGTGTTATAACCTAAGGGTTACTGAATAAGGAATAACAAAATGGAAAACTGAAAGAATAAAGAAAAAAAAAAGAAGAGAGAATGAAAAACTACAGGAAAGAAAGAAAGTTTTATAACCTAGGAAGGGTTACTGAATGAGGAATAACCAAAACGGAGGTTGGAAATGAAATGGTAATCTTTATAACATCAACAAAATACAATACTCGCCAGCAGCATGAAGTAGGTAAACTACTGCTAGTGGTGGACTATGAGGGTTGGGACATATCCATTAGTGTTCATAGTTACGGTAGATAACACTTTTTTTCATTCACTTTCTCAATGAAACCAAGTAGCATATGTATTTTGTTTTTCTACGCAATAAAAACAAAATAGTCGATTAAATTCCCCTGTCACATTGTTAAAATATTTCAGCTTAACGACTTTAACAAAATATTACAATAACAATGATAAATATTAATACCGGCCCTTATTTTAAGAAGTGGGTACAAATGAAATTGATAACTTTTTTCCATTTCAAAATTTATTACCAGTTAAACTAATATTTTGACTTCCTCTTTGATCCTGAAAAAAAAATAGTGGATGTGTTTTGTTTTTCTATGCAATCAAAATGTAGTAGTCCATTATTTATGAGGTACTGGCAGGAGACTTTAAACACTTTTATCTTCCCTTCTTTTTTTCTTCTTTTTCTTTCTTTCTTCAATTTTCTTTCTTTTCTTTTTTTTCTTTCTTTCCTTTCTTACATTTTCACTGAAACCAATTTGTCTCTTTCCCCCTCTCACACATGATCAAAACAGAATAGTCCATTATTTATGAGGTAATTGGCAGGAGATGTTAAACTTCTATCTTCCTTTTTTTTTTTTCTTTTTTTTTCTTTCTTTTTTACATTTTCTCACTGAAACCACTTGGTCTTCTTTGGTCTCCCTTCTCCATGATCAAAAACAGAATAGTCCATTATTTATGAGGTATTGGCAAATGTTAAAAATTTTTGTAATTTTTGAAAGAAAGACAATTCCTTCTTCTTCTTTTCTTTCTTTTTTCTTACATTTTTTCTTTTTGGTCTTTTTCTCTCCATTTCCTAGATTAACATTTTTTACTGGCAGAAATGTTAAACCTTCTAAATGGTTTTTAGCTTTTTTCCACATTTCTTCATTCGTTTCCTTAGTCCATTATTTATGAAACCACATTGTTTTTTTAAGATCAAAACAGAATAGATTATTTAAAAACGTTAAAGGAACTTTCAAATTTTTATCTTCCCTTCTTTTTTTCAAATCTTTTTTTCTTTCTTTCTTCTTTTTTTCTTTCCTTCTTACATTTTCTCACTGAAACCACTTGGTCTCTTTCCCCCTCTCTCCACATGATCAAAACAGAATAGTCCATTATTTATGAGGTACTGGCAGGAGATGTTAAACACTTCTATCTTCCCTTCTTTTTTTTTCTTTCTTTCTTTCTTCTTTTTCTTTCTTTCCTTCTTACATTTTCTCACTGAAACCACTTGGTCTCTTTCCCCCTCTCTCCACATGATCAAAACAGAATAGTCCATTATTTATGAGGTACTGGCATTAGAGATGTTAAACACTTGAATCTTAATATTCTTTTTTTTCTAACCAAATCTTCTTTCAACTTTTTTGATTTCTTTTTTAAAATAATTTTAAACTAAACCAATCCTATTTTATTTTGTTATCCTCTTGATGTTTTTAAAATATGTTTATTATTTAAACCCCCACTGGCAGGAGAAACAAACAATTCCATGATATTATTTTATTTTCAACCAAAATGTGATATTTTATAAAAATTTCTACTTTCTTTGTTCTTAAAATGTTTTAGACATTTATTTTGTTTATCAATATGATCAAATATGTTTGCCAAAATAATTTTTGAAAATTGAAAAGTATTTCCTGAAAACCAAAGTGATTTAAAAGAAAAAATTCTTAAATCTGCATAAAAGGAACATTTAAAAGTCTTTGTTTCTGGTTTGTTTGGATGTCTGATTGTCTGTCAAAATCTGTCAATTTGAAATATATATTTTTTTTTGTAAATAGAATAAAATAGTTTATGAAATGATTTATATTAAAGTAAAATGATATTTCAGATTCATCATATTTTCATCCAAAAAGATTTGTAATTTTTTTCAATGTTTGATTTTTTTCAAGTGAATTGAAACAATTTCTTTTTTTTTAAGATATTCATTTGAACATAAATTTTTTTTATTTATTACAATATGATTTAATGATATATAAATATATATTTTATATATATAATTTTTTATATTATATATGTATATATATCCCTCTTATAAAATATATTATAATTTTAATCAAATCCTTACATTTATGTAAAATTGTATATTAATAAATTTTTTGGATTTATATTTTTGTTTTATATAAATTATATATTTAACTAGTTTTATGTTAACGTTTAATGATTTTATTTATAGTCCATATGGATTCAATTACAAATTTATTTATTTTTAATAATGCTTTACTATTAAATATCAAGAAGCTATTTTATTATTTGTAGTGGCAGTACAAAAAATATATCTATGTATCCTTATTGTGTCCATAGAAATATTGGCCCAAATATTGATAAAAAATTTATACATTTGAACAGTCTCACTGACGTGATTACATCAAACACAACTGAAGATATTTCTATTAATTTTTTTGATTGAAATTGTTATAAAATTTAAATTTAAATTTTACTCTTTCCTTTGTAATGGTCAATCATTGCAACAATTCATAAAATTTAGTTTTAATCTATATCTTTAACAACAGTTTTATTTTGATTACAAGCAAATATCTAAATGTTTTCCACCAAATTTTTTTTGTTTCCTTTCATTCTTTCTTTAAATTTCTTATTTTTCATAATGTAAGATAGTTTTTCAATATGGGCAAATAAATTTAACAAAATATCATAAGATTTTTTTTTGTCTCTCCCACTGATTCTTCAGCATTCCTGTTTTAATTTTCATGAACATTTCATTGAATTCATACTGCCAAGATTATGTATTTTGCTTAAATATGTTCATATCCCAATTCAAATGTAGGAAAAAAAAAAGTTTTGTGTAGGAAACTTCTGTTTATTACTTTTTCATCTGTCCAATGAACTATAGTTGATGAAAAAATTTTACTTTAATTGTTAGTGGTATTTTTAGTTATAGAAATGATAAGGAGATGAAAGAGCCAAATGTCTAATCTTTAATTAAAAGTTTTTTATGTCGCATAGTATCACTATTGCCTATTTATGAAAAAAATAAATTAGATTTAAATTTTCAATGATTTCAAAGTGTTCTTATTTTTGTTTTTATTCCATTTAACGTTCATGACCATTTTGTTTTCTACAAACATAAAAATATCCAATAAAATTTGGGTTCTCTAAAAATCTAGCCTTCCTAATCAGGCAATTTTTTTTTGCTTGATGTATTCTAAAACCAACTGAGATTAACATTTCATATCAGTGTTTGCATGTTTTTAAATAAGCAGGCGCAAATTCAAAGTTTTTGAAAAGCCGGACGAAAATTCTACTGGTAGTAAATATTATTTCTTTAATGAAAATGGGGAAAATATTTAATAAAGATATTGTTTTAATTCGTCAAATCATTATAAACATTCTTTTTAAATAACTTTAATATCTTCGAATGTAGATTTACATTAATTTTACCTTCCTATGGATATATCTATTATATAAGAATGGCTCAAGCAATTTAAACTTTCCAATTTCTGAGGTTTCATGAAAAGGGAGATCTGATTATTTCCTGACGGAAAATGATACTTTCAAATCCATTAATTTGTCTTTAAGTTTCTATTTTATTTCAGTCCATTGGCCTAATATTTTTAAACTCAATGTCTAATTTTGCAGAATTGAGTTAGCAATTTATGGTTCAATACTACTAGATACACAGAATGACTATCTTCTGTTCAAATTACTGTCTTTTAAGTCATTAATGGTGGCAACATTCATTTCACCTTTTTCCATATATTCACATTATTTGTAAACAATCCATTTTCATTTAATATCATTCCTTTAAAATTCCATTATTTAGTTTTGGGGCTATTCAAAGTTTTGCCACTCAAACATCACAGCAATGCAGATATCCAAGCATTTTCAAATGTCTTTCGGGAGTGCATATATAGGATATGTTGAAGGAGTCCTATCCCATGTTGTATACATGTTATTGCAACTTAAATTATAATCAGCATTTCATTTGGTCACCAATGACTGTAAGCTTGCTGGAACATTCTCACCCTTTCAGATATAAATTTCCCTTCTGAACCTAACAAACAACCTATAAACAATACTTTCAGCTATAGCACCATCTCCATAAATAGCACATATCTTTTTTTTGTTATTTTTTACAATGTTTCTTTTCTGGAAATGAATAATATAATAATAATATAATAATCAAATAATAAAAAATGCATTTTCCACCATTTTCATTTTTTAATGTAAAAGAACTTAAAATTCACAATCAACAAATTATAGAAGACATGTTGAAATGTCAGCTTTCAGAATATGTCTGAAACTTGAATTACATTTCCAAAAATCCACCGATTAGAAAATTTTTTTCTTTCAACCCCAATCTCTGTGTGTATCTTTACATACACTGGTGTGAATTTGCAGCATTTTCTAACTTCAGTCTTCAAGTCGGGAGGATTTCTAACTTCGTATGTAGATCATTTCAGTTTGTATCTACAAATATATGTACAATATATCTATGCATGTATATTATATATGTAAGTAATAAGAGGATTATCAAAATATATACAAACAATTTGCCATCTGAAATAAGGAGATATCAGACACAAAAAAAGATTATAAATCAATAAAATGTGTTCTAATTTTCATTTTTTTTTTCTTAAAGTATTTCAATATAATCCTCCTAAATTTTTATATTATATGTTTGTTTTTTATCATGTAGGAAAATACAAGCAAAATTAATGCAATCTTTTCTACAAATCTTTTAGCAATTGAATAGATGACTATATTTTTTTTTTGTATGTATTTATTTTCCAGGGCTGTTTTATAAATATATATGCTTGCCTGTATATATATGTATATATATATATATATATATATATATATATGTATATATATATATATATATATGTATGTATATATATATATATATATATATATATATGTTTAATGTATTGGGGCAACAGATCATTATTCAAACATATATTGTTAAATATAACAATGAATGTCTATTATGTTTGATCATGAGCCATTATAAACTCCATATATTTGCTTTAATTTTTGGAGAAAGCTTTGATCAAGGAACAGCATAATAAAATATATCTAAATATTGGACAATTTTTGTCTTTATTTTCTCTCAAAATAAAAGCAGCTATAGGGATTTTAGAATGGCTCATGATCAAGCATAATAGACATTCGTTGTCTGTTATAACTAACAAGATATGTTTGAATATATATATATATATATATATATATATATATATATATATATATGGGGGCATATGATTCAACAGAAGCATGTAATATTGTTTGAAGTCTGTTGTTATGATGACTTAGATTTATGTTCGATGTTAAAGACATCAGACTATATAGAGATGGCAATGTATTTCAACTTGTTAAGACTAGTCCTTGTAATATAGACTGATTGAGAAAAGAACTTAGAAATTTTTTTTAAGGATCGCAATCTAAATATTACCTCCACCACCAGAGCCAAAGTCTACTATTTTGAAGGAGATTAAATGCCAAATTGATATGTGTTGTAGTTTTCTATTTATACCACCAGTCCTGATATTTTTTGATCAAATTCTTATATGTATTTTTTATTAAAACAGTTGTGTGGAAACTGTTTTCAACCCAATAGTTTGCTATGATAAAATACCAACAAACAAAAACTGAATCATTATAAGATAGATGACTTGTTAATAAATAAATTGTATCCATATAATTCTTTTAATTTTTTCTTGGTTTTATTTACAAAGTACAAAAAAGGAGAGCAAATGATGGCATAATGAATTATTTGCACAATTATCCTAATCTTCCCACTTTTTGTGACATTATTTTTAATGATTTTTTTTTCTAATATAAGAATTTGCTGCAGTACAAGTTGGACTCTATATAATTGAAATTTAAGTATTTTAATCAGGCAGAAGGAGATCTTAACATTCAAAGAGAATGATCTAAATCAAGTGGTTGGTTTTTTTTATATCATGGATGAACTCAACACAAAAAGACGTAGATGTCACAATTACATTTTCAAAATAGCATTATCAAAAATGAATGCCATCTGGAAGTTAAAAATAAAAAAAATTAAAACAAAACATTGAAGTAATGAAAATAGCTAAAAAGCTAAAAACAAAAAACTAAAGAGCTATTTACACTATTTACACAGTTCAGACTGTTGTCTTTACCTTTATTGTAATATTCACAATGTTTCAAGCATTGTACGGTGTGGCCTTCTTCAGGTGATATACATTGGAATTTCAAACTGAACCCTTTATTTCATCATGAATATGACAATAAAGATGAGAATAACATCCAAACTAAATAGCCCAAATAATAATACAATAACTCATCTCAGAAACATAGATAAAACTTAAAAATTGGTTGGTTGGCTGTTTTTTCTTTACTGGTATATCAACATCTAAGTGTGTTATTTAAAACTGAAATCTAAATATTTTGTACACAATTTTATTTTTTTATTTTATAGGTAATAATAGTTTAGTAATACATATGTTACTAATTATACCATAACTGGTGGGAAAAGAGGTGTATTCATACTTTTTCCCAAGGATATTTGCATGTAACAAACTCAACTGGAATTGGAACTTGGCTCTCTAATTATCAATTCCAAGATATCCATTACACCACCTGCAAATCCAAGCTTACAGCACCTGGTATTTACACCCATCTAGGTACTGACCAGGCTTGATGTTGCTTAACTTTGGTGATTGTATGGGAACTGGTGTTTCAACATGATGTGGTAAGTCTTGAGAATTGGTTAATGATTTGAACACCTACTGGAATGATAAGGACTTTTCTCAAAATTATCAAAGATATTTTCTAGAGAGACTGAAGAAGGCTGAGAATACATTAGTCAAAATGTTATGGTGACAAGAAAAACTAAAGTAATAATAGTTTGCAGAAATGATTGCTTCTTTCATAATGAACTGTAACAAATGGTGGAAGCGTTTTTCAAAAGTTGATTGTCAAAACATCAGGAAACATTTAACAGATAAAATTACAAGTGTCATGAAAGATTATAATAGAGAATTCAAACTGAAAATGATTACCTTTCATTGAAATTAATTGAATAGTCACAATTTGTAATCGGAAATCTGTTTTCCTTCTTCATTCATTTATTTGTTTAATTTGAAAAGAGAATAATTTGTGCTTGGGTTTTTTACTCAATGCCAGAAACCAATATTATAAAGGCGTAAAATCAGTCAAAATTAATTTTGCTTCCATCTTTCCACAAACAATAATAATAAAACCTAGGGAAAAAAATGCAAGCTTTAAAATTGGGTTATTAATATTTATTGTCCCAAATTACCAAGTCTGTGTCCTGTGTACTGAAAACAAAAAATTGTTAGCAAGATCTGATTGACTTGAACAAAATATGATTTTTCCAGAGGAAAAGTAAATACGAACTGAGATATGGATATAAGCAACTTTCTCTTCATAAATTTTGAAGATAATTTTCAACAATTTCACTTGGTTTATTTGATTCTTGTGTTTATGACTTGAATTTTTATTTTCTGACACTCATACAGCAATAACTGTTTTTTGAAGTCCACTCTGTGTCTAGTTAAAACCAATATGTGGGCATCAAGAAAAATGAAAACAACACAAATAATATTCTGAAAGTTTAATTATAGTTTTTTCATTCTGTTAAACTTAGAATGATATTGCTGCTTTCTGGTGTTGTTTTCATTCTTGTAGAATATTTATTTGCCCCAAATATTCAAGGATATTTTTTTGTACCCCTGGATATTTGA
Organism: Acanthosepion pharaonis; assembly: GCA_903632075.3. Lineage (NCBI taxonomy): Eukaryota > Metazoa > Mollusca > Cephalopoda > Sepiida > Sepiidae > Acanthosepion > Acanthosepion pharaonis. The sequence goes on along the minus strand of CAHIKZ030001964.1, from coordinate 105,186 downwards.
GGGTAAAGTCTGTGGTGATTTGGGGCAAATCACCAGATATTTAGGAAGAACACTGAATAATCAGCTGCAAATCTCTAGATTTTTAAAATTAATGCTAGATATTTGGAGATAAATCACTGGATATTCAAGGGTAATCCTAAATATTTGGGGGCTGATTGGGGTAAGTCCCTTCATATATGTCGGTAACCCTGGATATTTGGGGTAAATCTTTTTTTTTTTAAAGAATAAAACTGGATATCTAGGGATAAATCACTGGATATTTTGAAAGTCCATGGATATTTGGGGCAAATATCAGAATAAAAAAGAGTAAAAATGTAAAATTTTTCATCTTGCACATTTACAAATCTACCATTCATCTATACATTGATTACTGCTGCCATAACTGGGCTGGTACTCCTGCTATTCATTTCAAGTTTCTTGACAGAATCCAAAAAAAAGATCTGCAATGTAATCAATGCTGACCAGGCATCTCAACTTCAGTCACTTTCCCATCACTGTCACTGTGACATGGCTTCCCTCTGTCTTTTCTATAAATATTTTCATGGCCACGGCTCTGATGAAAAATTATTTTTTTTTGCCTCGTGAACTGACTACATGAATTTAAAAGTGCGATGAGTTTGGCATCTAGGTCACATTCTTTTACTGTTGAATTAGCTAAATGCAACTGATACTTCTATTCCAACAGTTTCTTTTCTTGCATTTCCCACCTATGGAACTCCCTTCCATTTCCTTGCTTCCCTGATAACTACAATCTTCAAAAATTTAAAAGCAACACCAATCACAATCTTCTATCTTTTTGAATATTATTTATAGTTTGTTTTTTCCTCAGTCCTCCTGAAACTTAATTTCATTCATTTTCACTACCATGGAACCCCCTTTGTGCTAGTGGCATTTGCACCTTGCTTGAGGTGAAATGATTAAAAAATATATGTATATATATATATATATATATATATATATATATATATATATATATATATATATATATATATATATATATATTATATAAATATTTTGGTGAATCCAAAAACATTGACTTACATGCTAATACCCTTGGGAAAGGTGGGAATCCTTTTTCTCCATCCAGCTATGGGTAAATAGCAGGACAGACTAAGTTCTATAGCCTTGGAAAAAACTGGTCTAAGAGAAGGACAACTCTGAATTCAAAACCTGCGGAATCCTGGATTTGGGGACCTTGTGGCCCATAGTGCACCAGGTCTTGATTCGGCCCTTCAAAAAAAAAAAAATGGTCCTGCATGAAAATTTCACCCCTATAATGAAATATCATGTGCTATTGTTGGCTGTCGGTTTCCTATGAACTGATCTGCTTGACCCTCATATGTCAAATTTGATGGGAGAGTCGAATATATATATATATATATATATATATATATATATATATTAACATTACATTAATAGGACTATTGTCTTCATCTTTGTTGCCATATTTATCACAATGTTTCAGCCGATGTACACTCCAGCCTTCTTCAGGTGGTTGGAATGTCAAACTGAACACTTTATTTTGCTTGCTGGGGTAGACTGTTCTAGTTCCATGTGTCATGTCTAATGGATGTCAGTTATCAGTTATCTCCTATTAATTCACTTTCTCAAGTTCTCCACTATCATAACCAGGTATTGAACTCACAACTCTTGGGTCCTGTCACTGGATCTAACCAATGTCTTTATCCACTGTGCCATGTGTCCTTAAAGGACAAAGATGAGGACAATAGTATGAATAATGTAAATAGTTTTCAAATACCTCATCTCAGAAATTATAGACGTGTATTTTTATATATATATATATATATATATATATATATATATATATATATATATTTTAAAGTGAATTTAAGTTTTTTGGTTTGAATCATTTTATCTTTTTAATTTGAACAAATGACAAAACATCATTTGTTCAGATTTTACAAAAAAATTTACACAAAAAAAACATTTCAGTATCTTCTCATATATTTTTTGTCATGCTTAGATAATGGAATTTTAGTTGTTGATTTATATATTTCTGATTTGAAAGCAGAAAATATCTCAAAATATTAAAAGAAAATAACTTTCAATGAGTCATTTCTTTTTTTGAAAATAATCCAATCTTTCTGAAACTTTTTCAATAATGTGAAAGAATATCCAAATTTTTACCACTGCATATGTTGATGTGAACTATCAATTTTAATATCAATATCAAAAGTTATAGAAATAGTAAGACAAAGGCAAAATTTAAAAATAAAAACAAATAACTCTTACCCTAAGCAGATATGAATGGTGGTAAAAATTGCCAATATATATATATGACAACTATTTACTCCTGCCTCAAAAATTGATCTAGTATTGCCAACAAAAAACTAACCTGGCTGTTTGTCTCAAAAAGGACCTCCAATTGGTTGTGAACTGGGGCAGGAATTGGCTGGTTAACTTTAATGCCTTAAAAACAAAACTGCTCTCTATTACTCACCAGAGAGAACCATCCCTGCCTCCCCATTAGAATGTCTGATGCTCAAATCCACGAGAGCACCTTTTTAATGACTGCTCGGTCTCACATTGACTGCTGACCTGAGATGGAACAAATACATTGAGTCAATTGCTTTGTCCACTGCTAAGAAATTTGGCTCTCTGTGCCACACCAGAAAATTTTTCTCACCGGAGTCAATCCTTCAAATCTACAAATCAACCATTCGCCCTTGCATGGAGTATTGCTGCTATATATGGTCTAGGAGCCCCTTCTGTTTGTCTCAAGGTCCTTGATAAAATCCAAAAACGGATATGCAATGTAATGATTGGCCCTGATCTGGCATCTCATCTGCAGTCACTCTCTCACAGATGTGCCATCACCTCCCTCTGTCTTTTTTTTTACAAATACTTTCATGGTAACTGCTCTGATGAGCTGCTTTTGCTGGTTCCCAGACTTCATGAATTTAAATGTTCAACTAGGATGGAATCTTGCTCTCAACCTTTCACTGTCAAAACTGTTAAATGTAGCCATCTCTTCTACTTCAATAGCTTCATGTCTTGCACTTCTTGCCTGTGGAACTCCCTCCCCCTTTCTTGTTTTCCTGATAGCTATAATCTCCAACTATTCAAATGTAATGTCAATCGACATCTCCAGATGCCCTGATCTATCCCCTTATCCTTCTCTTCATCCTTTCCTCTATCATTCCCTTTGCTCTTGCTCCAACTCTCTGTAACCCTTTGCGTGCTAGTGGCTTCCTGCCTTGCTTGAGGTGGAATGCTTAAAAAAAAATATAAACTGATATTTGTAAAAGATAACACATATAGTGTGTATATGCATGTATGAATACTGTCTGAATACTTATCTGTACTTATCTAAAATTCCACATACATAAAGGTAAATCATTTTATCTATCTATTCCGTATTAATGTTCTATTATTTAATACTGAGCACTTTATTTGCAAAATAAATATAAAAGAATCTTTAATTATACATGCATATATATATATATATATATATATATATATATATATATATATTATATGTATTTAGGCAATTTTTTCATTGATGCATATTTCTTGAAATAAGATAGACAAGTTTTGTCTATTTATTTTATGTAAATTCTTTTCATATCGCCTGATAAGTTTAATAGCATTATCATTAAAAAAAGAAAGAAAATCACAATATTGATACATATTTTTTAATTCTATCTAAGCTTTTGATTTACATAAACCATTATCAAAGATTATAATTACATTACAATACATTAAACAATACACGGACAAAACAATAATGATAGTCTGTTTTTGTTCACATGGAAGATTTCAAAGCAATGACAAACCTGTGCATATGAGATGCTGGAAACAAAAATTGCTCTGCAGCTCATGACATCACACATGACCACAAAAGAGTGAAAATGAGAAGTATTAAGTATGCGAAGCCATTGGTATAATTCTGTTATCAATTATAGGCATTTAAAAATATTTGTGGAGATTTCATAGTTTATTTTGTTCAGGTTAGGCTTCAACTGTTTTATGTATATAGCTTCAAGAATTTATTGTTTATTGTTTTCATGTTTAAGTATAATTGTGTTTTCAACAAGGAATTTCCGGAATTATGTATGTAGCCAGGCATGTTGGCACAAATGTCACAAATCATCGTGACCAAGGGTTTGAGTGTTGACATCGTTTAGATTGTTGATCATTCTAGATAACACATTCTCTTCCAGAAACTATAAATAAGATCTGCTCAATACAGTTGCAGTATAAACCACAGGTTGGCTCTGTGGGTGTTGAACAAACACAAATATGCCTGAGCAAGAGTCTGGTCAGCAATGGGGATTGGCTAATCACCTTAGTAGACAGGTATCCACAAATACAAGTGGTTAATTTATTTATATATATATATATATATATATATATATATATATATATATATATATATATAATATACAGACACTTTAATATATATTATAATAATTTATTTCATCAAAATCCTTTTTAAAAATTTTGGATCATCAAATATGGGAAACTTAAAAATTAAATAACTCATTTAAAGATAAATTTCAAAAAAAAAATTACTTAAAAAGGTTTAATTTTGATTTTCATTTTAATTACAAAAGTAAAAGGTAATGTTCCATTAAAAATTAACTTTGTTCTTTGCACATTGAGCTCTTTTTTGTTCATCCTCCTTGGATTTAACAATTTGGTTTATTAAATTCTTCCTAACAATTTGAATATATATATATATATATATATATATATATATATATATATATATATATGTAAAACAAATATATTGTTAATATAACAAACAATGAATGTCTATTATGTTTGATCATGAGCTGTTCTAAACTCTGTATATTTGTTTTAATTTCAGGTGAAAATAAAGACAAAATTTATCCAACATTTGGATATTTTTTACAAGCTGTGATTGATCTAAGCATTTGGCTCACATGAAATCACACAGAACTAAAAAAGTCTGCCCAAATATTGGCCATCTATCACATAAAAAAAGCAACCTACACTCAACAAAATTAAATTTCAAACTAGTCACAACAAAATTACATTGCATCCTAGACATATGATTCTACATAATATTTCAGACATCTCACGTGGTTTTACGTCATAGAATCACATCATAAATTTATTTATGAATGCATCTGTTATTCTGCAACCATTATTGTCGCAAAGCAATCTTCTATGTCAACATAAGAGAATATCATCTTTGATCGTGAACATCTTTGTTTAAATATCCGGATAAGCACTGTGAAGATGGCTCATGTGGACTGAAAGCTTAGATCAAAAAGATTTATCTAATTGTTGGACAATTTTTGTCTTTATTTTCATCCAAATTAAAGCAAATACAAGCAAATAGTTTAGAATTCATAGTCTGTGATCAAACATAATAGACATTCATTGTCTGTTATATTTAACAATATATATATATATATATATATATATATATATATATATATATATGTATATGCTTAAAATTTCCCATGGCTCAATAGTGAAGTTTGAAATGTTTTGTTCTCAGTTTATAAAGGGAAGGCACATTTTTCTTTAATAAAACTTTCTGTGTCTTGACCACCAGTCATTAAATCAAAAACTTAAAAAACAGAGATGTTGTGTAGTTTGACTTGTAGACACTGAATATGACATTTATGGTAATAAGAAATATTTGATGTGTGCATATATATATATATATATATATATATATATATATATATATATATATATATATGTGTGTGTGTGTGTGCAGACAAGACTACATATGTTTTTCTAAACCCACTTTTCTTATATGGAAGAGATTTGCTTTGCTGTGATGACTTTGTTATGGCACAATGGTAAATCTTGAAAGTTGGTTCTCACATATCTTTATGTGTCTCTGACATTCCTGCATATGTTAATATATATCAATAAAAGTTTTATGTGCTCTGTAGGTGTTTATTGTTTGTGTTCATACAAGTCAGTAGCTGCGGTGGTTGCTGTATGATGAATAAACTCCTGTATGAAGGATGTTTGGAATTTCTTTTCTCATTCATCAGTTGTCTTTTTTTCTTATTTCATTGTTCATTTTTCTTCATTCTGAAATGTCCCCACCCAGGCCATTTCTTACTAACGGCCCCCCCCCACACACACACACTCAAAGACTTAATAAAAGACTGACCCATTTCTACTGAAAAATAAACAAATAAAGAAAATGAGAACACATCTTAAAAATAAAATGGAAGACGGAATTGTTCTGGGAGAATTCTTCACATGCAATATAATTAATATGTCTCTTCTTTCTTTTCTATATCAAGCATTTCCTTCCTTTCTTTTTCTATATACAATGTTTTCTTTTTCTTTTCTATATCCAGTGCTTTCTTTCTTTTTCTTTCTTTTCTATATCAAGCATTTTCTTTCTTTTTTCTTTTTCTTTTCTATATCCCGTGCTTTCTTTCTTTTTCTTTCTTTCTTTTCTATATTCAGCATTTTCTTTCTTTTTTCTTTTCTATATCCGGTGCTTTCTTTCTTTTTTCTTTTTCTTTCTCTATATCCAGTGTTTTCTTTCTTTTTCTTTCTTTTTTTTTCTATATTCAACACTTTCTTTCTTTTCTATATCAAGCATTTTCTTTTTTCTTTTTCTTTTCTATATCCAGTGCTTTCTTTCTTTTTCTATATTCAGCACTTTCTTTCTTTCTTTTCTATATCAAGCAGTTTCTTTTTTTTCTATATACAATGCTTTCTTTCTTTTTTTTCCTTTCTATATCCGGTGCTTTCTTTCTTTATTTTTTCTTTCTTTTCTATATCTAGTGTTTTCTTTCTGTGCTTTGTTTATTTTCTTTCGTTCTTTCTTTCTAGTGCTTTAATTTTTCCTTTCTTTCTTTGCTAGTTCAAAAAAAAAATTTTCTTGCTATTATCCTTCTACTCTTAGCTGCCTGATACAAGGGTTGGGGTTAATGATTGTGGGGGTTGAATTGTTCATAATTAGCATTAAAAAAAAGGTATCTTAAAGGGGAGATTGAAAAACCATTTGAAGGTCCAAAATGTATGAAATTAATAAAAGTAATTTTCTCAAGATAGTCAGTGAAGCCAGAAAATGTCTAAAATAAAAACAATCAGTCCCCACTGTCTATTAAACAGTAAAAAATACATTAATATATGTTTCTAAAGAGTTAACGAATTTTATTAATAATCCAACAATTTTTTCTCAGTACTTTAAATTTTACTGAACAGACATGTTTGAGTAGACATCCTGTTTTGTTTAGTTTCTTTTTTAATCTGTAAATTATATCCACCACCCTGTGCATTTGAGAGTCTTAATAAAGAAAATGTGCCCTTTGGCAGAGTTTTAAATGTAAAGTAATTTTCTAAAGAATTAATGGGTTTTATCTATAATCCATTATTTCTTATTACTTTAAATATTATATTTTAGTGGGTGCATGTGTTTGAGTAGACATTCCATTTTTTAAACAGTGTAAATCTGTCTATCAGCACAGTTTATAGGAGTATGTGGAGAATATAACAGATGACCCTAGACTTGAAGAGTTCAGATTGCAGTGATCTGGGAATCCTTCTTGGGAGTTGGTTTTTTAAACAGTGTAAATGTCCACTTTTAAGTACTGAGAAAAAATTGTTGGATTATTAATAAAATTCGTTAACTCTTTAGAAACATATATTAATGTATTTTTTACTGTTTACTAGACAGTGAAGACAGTTTATAAGGATATGTGGAGAAGATAACACATGACCCTAGACTTGAAGAGTTCAGATTGCAGTGATCTGAGAGGCATTCTCTTGGGAGTTGGTTCCACAGAGTAGTGGTTCATGGGAAGAAGCTGCTTGAGTGGAACTTACATCCCACCAATGGCTTACAAAAAGAATGAGAGTGCTTTGCTAGAATTTATATAACATGGTGGGTCTTAGATGTGAAGGTTAGAACTTGTGGAACTAAGGAATGTTGTTTGTCTTAAGACTTTCTATGGAAATAGCTATAGATCAGTGAGAGACTTGTAAATTTTTGTCTGTGGGAAAGGGGTTGTAAGGTGGGAAATAATTCATCATCCACAGGGATGCGGAGATATTTTTTTAACTCTACTGAAAGTGGAAAGTGAGGACTGAGCAGCTCCTGTCCATATATGGCAGCAGTACCCCATTTTCAGTCTGATCAGGCTCTTGTAGAGGATAGTGAGAGAAGACATGTATTTAATGGAGTGGTAAAGAGAACCAATCATTTACACAGTATTTTTAACATTGAATCGTATGTACAAGTTCCACTTGAGGTCTGGTTTGAGTCCCAAGTAGGTGCTCTTGGTGTGGGGCCTCTCTCATGGATCACCCAGGACACAAATTCACATAACCTTTGTAATTTATGATCTATCCTTTTTTCATTATTTTTACTTTTAATGATTTAGAACAATGGTTTTCAACCAGGTTTCCATGGAACCCTAGCGTTCTGCCGGTAATTCCCAGGGGTTCTGCAAGAAGTTACGCAAGTACTATGATTGACAGTAATTTGTAATTCTCCTGTGCAGACGAACTAAGAGAAGAGTTATTAACCTTCTGTTTGCAAGAAAACCTGAAAGACTTTGTAGAATGTTTGAATGATGACCATTGGTGTTCCAAGTTAGCATATCTTGCCGATATATTTCATGAAGTGAACCTCTTGAACGGTAGCATGCTGGGCAGGAATGAAAATATCTTATCTTCTACTGACAAAATAAATGCTTTTCAGAAAAAATTGACAATATGGATGAAATGCATAGCTGCAGGAAATTTGGAAATGTTTCCAAGTGTTCTTAAAAGGAATTATCAAGAAATTGCACTACTGATCTTAAACTGCTTGGACACTTTGTTAATAAATCTTGATAAATATTTTCCATCAATATCTGTTGACCAGTATGACTGAGTTAGAAGCCCATTTGTGAAATTTGAGCCATCTGAAGAACAGTTTAGATTAACAGAAGAAGAAGAACTTGCCAGTGTATCAAGTGACAGAACATTAAAATTGAAGCATTCTTAGCTTAGCCTGGATGCATTCTGGTTGCTGGTTAAAAAGGAATATCCTGCAATTGCCCAGAAAGTACTGCACCTTCTTATGCAGTTTTCAACATCCTACTTGTGTGAATTTGGATTTTCAGCTCTGACAACCATCAAGTGCAAGAAGCGAGCACAATTGCTATCTGTGGAAGATGAACTTCGTGTGTGTCTGTCAAAAACACGACCCAATATTAAAGATTTGTGCAAGAAACATCAGGCTCAAGTTTCTCATTGAATTTTTAATGAAAATAAATGTAATCCATTTAAACTGAAGTTTTTTAATACATGTGTAATAACTGTAGAAGCAGAATTAAAATTGCATATGGACGTATACAATATTTTTAGAGTTTGTCTTTGTATTTTTTGGTAAATAAATCTGAAGATGAGTATTTTTATTTTATTTTAATAATTGAACACTTTTTTTTTGCATAAGACAATTTATTGCAGGGGTTTCTCAAACGACTGGAATGTTTTCTTGTGGTTCCGCTCTAGCAAAACGGTTGAAAACCACTGTTTTTAGAATAACGATTTCTTTAAATGTGTGTTAATTGTACAGATAAAGAATTTTGTTTATTCTGGCAGAAAATATAAACAATGCCACTGCAAAATTCCTGATTCTTCTAATTTTTTTATCTTATGAGATTTTTTCTTCAGAAATTTTTACTCTTCACCCCTTCCCTGCCAATTATTTTAAGAAAAATGTTTCATTTTCAGACAAATTTTTTTTTATTTGTTTTTAATATACTAAGAAACTGTGACACCTTAGAGTTCCCTGAATGGTGGCTAACACCTCTAGCAGATGCATGAGTTGACAATTAGACTCGTTTCAAGTTCAGAAAGGCATAAAAGGAATCAAGATCAACGTATAAACACATATGTAGCTTTTTGTATGTTATATTTTGGACTTGTTTATTCATCTACGTCTGGAAAAGACATGTTCAGTAAAAATGTATATACACATCTTAGCTGAGGAAGGTGTTAATTTAAAAAAGCAGAATTTTTTCTTAAACATAGCAATTCAGCCTTGTGCTATATTTAAGGTATTCTTAGAAAATCATTCTGCCACAATGTATTCATTGTTAAATAAAGAGGATGATATGTCACTGTGTACATGACATGACAGGTCTCAATGCAATTCCACCATGACTTAAATATGACTGTCATTTTTTAAGGATTCACATAAATTTGTTAATCAATATTTATGAAAAAAGGGAGTTTGCTAATCTCATGATTAAATGATATCTAAAAGAGATTTTCCAACACAGACATTCATATTTTATCTTTATATCCATCCCCCTGTATTCATATCCTGGACCGAGTTGACTAGATTATTCTTTCACACAGCAGTCATCATCATCATCATCATCCCCTTGACTTTTGTAATCGTAGGGTGGATCCAAATGCAGAAGCCACACTAACTCTTTTCCACAATGGTCTATTAACAACAGCCATCAGAAATTCTGGTACAGTCATACCTGTCCATATTTTGACATTGTTCAACCAGTTTTGTGTTGGCGCCAACTCTTATGTCCACCTACAATGCTGAATTGCATGATGAACTTGCAGAGGCTTTTGTGCCTTGTCATGTGTCCAAACCATGCCATTTTTCTCCATTTGACAGTGGCAAGAAGAGGTTCCTGGTGTCCCACAAAACTTTCAACCCTTGTTGGTTTTTGTGTTCCTAATAGAAGATGCCAAAAAGTTTTCTCATGCATTTGTTCTCAAACACTTGAATCCTTCTCTCTGTATCTGTCAACAGTGCCCACGTTTCACATCCATATAGGAGAATAGTGACTACCAGCGATTTCTATTGTCTGTACTTTGTTTGAAAGTTGATTTTGTTCCTCCATATTCTTGTCAATTTGGCCATTGCTTCCATGGCTGCAGCAATCCGTGTGCAGATTTCCAAGTTGCAGGTACCATCTTTAGACAAAATTGCTCCTAAGTATTTAAAACTGGACACTTCCACAAGTGAATTCCCATTCATGGTAATGCTGACACAGGTGTTACTGTTTGTGTTATTCACCATTATGTTGAATTTCTTGGAGCTGACCTCCATTCCATATGCTCATGCTCTTTCAAAAAGTTTGTTGGTCATGTCCTGGAGCTTACTGTTATTACCTGTTATGAGGTGAATGTCATCTATAAAATGTAAGTTACAGATGGGTCTGCCACTGATAGAGATTGAAGAATTATAGTCATTCAAGGTTTCTTGCATGATTCTCTCTAGAAATAGGTTGAACAATGTGGGTAAAAGTATCCATTCTTGTCACATGTCAACAGTTGGGAAGAATCCTCCCATTTGTTTTCCCAGAAGAACTGTGCTGGTGGCATCTTTATATAGGGCTTGGATGACTTGGATGATTCCATTATCTACAATGAATTCTCTAAGGATTTGTTAAAGACCATTATGCCATACACGATCAAATGCTTTCTTGAAATGTTATTTAAAAGAGATTTTCCAGCACGGACATTCTTATCCTCATATCCACCCCACTGTATTCATATCTTGGATTTTGTTGACTACATCATTCTTTAACACAGCAGTACAGTATGTATAAACATTGGTGCTACTATCCAAGAACTTTTCTTTGAATCTTGGTATTTATTCAGTTTTATTTAGCAACACTACATTATTGGCATACTGTAGTACAGAAAGTTGTGTTTACTTGAATCCCTTCTTCCCTTAGCTGTGGGTTAAATACCAGGTTTTGATTGGTGTCTCTGGGCATGTATGGCATCCAATCTAGAATGCTGCTGCTGATAAATCTCATGCCATGAAGGTGTTGGGCCCAAGCGTGCCACCTTGTCTCTTCAGCTCTCACGGTTTTAGGAGAGTGTTAGAACATCCTCTGGCAACAGATTAGCCTGCTGATGGTCCTGGCAGATGATGTCCTTCTAATGGCTGCATGGTTTGCCATGAAGTCATCACCAGTTTACAGATGGTAGTTCACACTGGTAGAAGACTTTGGCAAAGTATAGTCTTTCAGCAGAGTTCCTGATTGGACACATGATCGGACTTCAATGGTCTCGAGAGCATAGGACTCAGTCATGGATGTGGGAAGTGAAGGTCTTTTTGAGAGGCCTTATCTCAGCAGCATACAGTAACACAGAGAGGATGATGGTGGTGTAAACTCATAGCTTGGTGGATTGACAGAAGTCATGCCACCAACAGAGTGGTCTCCAGAAATCTCTCATGATATGAGCAGCCTGCCCATGTCTTCTGATGATTTCCGGGAGAGGGTCACAGACGTTGGAAACTTCTGAGTGAAAGCATGATGAAGTTGAAGCCAATGATGATGGACGGTGGACTGGGGTTTTCTCCCATATCCGTCAGTTTGGTCGGATCTAGAATCTAGAATGATAACTCTCAATTGCAAACTATAGTGGAGGCTGTGGGAAACTACTTCACTATCTTTCCTAACTACCTTTGGGAAAGGTAAGAATACATTTCTTTGCCTCACCAACTATTAGCAGGGTAGACTGTGTGCTCTAGACTTAATAGTAACTAGTCTAGATGAAGGACATCTCTAAATTCCAAACTGTAGACTATGGGTTAAGAAACAAGTACATTACCTTTCCTGAATACCCTTGTGAAAGGCATAATGAACCTATGTTGAGAAGAAGCATAATTTTGAATTCTGAACTGCAGAGAAGGCAATGTAAATCAGTGCTTCTCAAATTGATGGTCCGTGGATTGATGCTGGTACATTAATGAGATATCTAATAACAAAGATGATGAAACAAGAAGAAACAGAGTCTAAATGAATCTAGCTAAAACACATGCCCAAAACACATTTAAAAAAGAAAAAAAGTTACTTATGGTCCGGTATTGTAGAGCAATGCTTCTCAAATTGGTGGACTGTGGACTGATGCCCGTATGCAAACCATCAGCTACCGGTCCGCATCCAGCGTCCAGGCCATACTAAGGAATCATTTGTAAAGATTAAGGTTATATAATTTTTGGTTTTGTGTTAAGAAACTGCTTCTTTTTTTTTTTTTTTTTTACATTTTTTGATATTGAATTATCTTTTAAAAAATTGTCAAATTTTAAAGTACTTATTCAAAAATCTGCTGTCTAAAGTTATTAGGCAAAATATAAGAAGATAAACAGTATATTAGTATAACAACCACAATTAAATACTTAACAAGAACAAAGAAGTAAGTCAACCAAACATAACTAACCATTTCAGTGAATACCTTGTTAGTAGCTTGGCTTAATGTCCAGTAAATCCTAAATCAAAACCCAAATCTTTGATGCACACTAATTCACACTAATTTGACTGGATAGTCCCACTCAATAGTCACTCACTAATCACTGCAGTCAGTAGCCTGACACTGCTATTTATACACTTGGCGGAAAACATATAAATGTTTAGGACTTTATTGTACTAGAATTTATTTATGTTAATGAGATATTTAATAACAAAGATGATGGAAAGAAGAAGAAACAGAGTCTAAATGAATCTAGCTAAGATTATATGCCCAAAACACATTTAAAAAAGAAAAAAAGTTACCTATGGTTTGGTATTGTAGAGCAATGCTTCTCAAATTGGTGGACTGATGCCCGTATGCAAACCATCAGCTACTGGTATGCGGCCAGTGTCCAGGTCATACTAAAGAATCATTTGTAAAGATTAAGGTTATATAATTTTTGTTTTTGTATTAAGAAACTGCTTTTTTAATTATTTTTTATATGTTTTGATATTGAATTATTTTTTGCAAAATAAATGGAAGATAAAAAATAGTCAACTTTTATGATATTCATTATATATATCCTTTCCGGTATAAATTAATTTTACCATAAAATATTACAGGTATGTGACACTTTGAGATAAAAAATGGCAGTCTGCCATATTGGATATTTTGAGAAGCACTGATGTAAATGACTGTCTGTTGCAAGTCATAGCAATTCACAAGTAATAAAAAATAATGGACCAATGTTTTTAAAACTTTCTGTGATACTGTCTACCTTCATCCCTCTGCTGAAGACATGTACATCTTATCAATCAATCAGAAAACTGATACTACACTTTGATCCTAAACAAAATTAGTTTTTTAGGTCCTGTGACTAATAGTTGCAAAGTCGTCTTTAAAACTTTTAGCACCCTGCATCACTAATAGTAATCCCCTTTCCACTTCATTCTTTTTCAATGTCTCTCAGTTGTAGTAGCCTTAATGTTAATTTCAATCAAAAGTGTTTTCTGCTACCATAGCAGGATATGACAACACAACTATAACATTCAAACACTATTGTTCAGGGATCAGACTCAGCTGCAGTGGCAGGATAAAATTTTTCTTCAAAAAATTAAGTCACATCCAGAGTGATAAAGTTTAATAACAATTTAATATTAATTTTGTGTTGGTGTGGTGGTGGGTGGGGCTGATGAGTAAAACATATTTTACTTTTTCTTTTTTTAAATAACTATGCCCTGGCAATGGAATGTGTGCAGAAAAGTAATGCTTGTTTGTTTGTTCCTGACAGGGTGACGGCTACTGCCTGACTATAGCATAAGCATAGCAAATAACTATGCCTTGACCATGGAATGAGAGCAGAAAAGTATTGATCATGCATTTGATCCTCACTGAGTGACTATCTACTGCCTGACTATAACATAAGCTTAGCAAATAACTCTGCTCTGACTGATCCATTGCTTAGAGCTATGGAGGATAGGAAGTTTAAAAATGTGATCAGAAAAGTAATGATCGCCAGTTTGTTCCTCACCTGGTGGCTGCCTACTGGCTTGTCTGTAGTGCATGAAAGTAAAATTAACCCCTTAACTGCTTTAGGGGAAATTCTTGTTGTTTTTCTAAAAGAGGCTGTAACTTTAATTTTGAGGGCAATTGGGTAAACTTTTCTTTTTTTTTTTATTTATTTCATGTCACTTGTTTGAATAGGTTTTTAAAAAATGTAAAATTAAAAAAGATAAAACTTACTAACGAAAAATAGATAAAAAGAATACTACTAAAAAAAGTAAATATAAAAATATTTATTAAAAAACCCTTTGTGCTTTTTTGATTTCAAAATATGTTAAAATGCAGACCCCAAACCGACACTTCTTTATATGCAAAAGATGTATAAAGTTTTTTTCTATGTATAATGTGTCCGTCCGTTTTCCTTCAGCTGCACAAATATGGCATCAAAGATCTTCCAGGTTTTTTTTCTTTTTGAGAAGTGATGCTTCAAAGTGACATACTTTGATGAAAGAGAAAAACTTTGAAGTTAAACTCAAAGACTAAAAACGCTTGGGGCATTGGTTTGGGCGATGGAAGAAAAATGATTATTTGATGCCCCTGACTCATAGAACTGAATTTACAGTGATTAATAAAAGAAGAATTTTCAACATTTATTTGGAATTATGCTTATATATATATGTGTGTGTGTGTGTGTGTGTGTATGTATATGTGTGTGTATATATATATATATATATATATATATATATATATGTGTGTGTATGTATATGTGTGTGCATGTGTGTATATATGTTTGTATATATATATATATGTGTGTGTATATATATATACATATATACATACATACAGTGTATCACAAAAGTGAGTACAACCCTCACATTTCTTCAAATATTTAAGTTTATCTCTTCATGGGACAACACTGACAAAATGACACTTTGACACAATGAAAAGTAATCTGTCTGCAGCATATATAACAGAGTTAATTTCTTTTCCCCTCAAAATAACTCAAAATATAGCCATTAAAAGCTAAATCCCTGGCAGCAAAAGTGAGTACACCCCTAAGAAACTACACCCCTAAATGTCTAAATTGAGTACTGCTTTTCATTTTCCCTCCAAAATGTCATGTGACTCATTAGTGTAACTATGCCCATGTGTTCATGGGGAGCAGGTGTATTCAAATTTGTAGTGCAGCTCTAACACTGTCTTTTACCGGTCACCGAAAGTTCCAACATGGCACCACATGGCAAAGAACTCTCTGAGGATCTTAAGAAACGTATTGTTGCACTACATAAAGATGGCCAAGGCTACAAAAAGATTGCCAACACCCTGAAACTGAGCTGCAGCACAGTGGCTAAGATCATCCAGCATTTTAAAAGAGCAGGGTTCACTCAGAACACGCCTCGGGTAGGTCGTCCAAAGAAGCTGAGCGTACGTGCTGAGCATCACATACAAATACTTTCTTTGAAAGATCAGCCTAGGAGTGCTGTTAGCATTGCTGCAGAGATTAAAGAGATTGGGATTCAGCCTGTTAGTGTTCAAACCATACGCCGCACACTACATCAAATTGGTGTGCATGGCTGTCACCCCAGGAGGAAGCCTCTTCTGAAGGCAATACACAAGAAAGCCCGCAAACAGTTTGCTGAAGACATGTCAACAAAGCCCATAGATTACTGGAACCATGTCCTATGGTCTGATGAGACGAAATTTAATTTGTTTGGTTCTGATGGCCTTAAGCATGTGTGGCGGCGACCAGGTGAGGAGTACAAAGATAAGTGTGTCATGCCTACAGTCAAGCATGGTGGTGGGAATGTCATCGTCTGGGGCTGCATGAATGCTGCAGGTATTGGAGAGTTACATTTCATTGAGGGAAACATGAACTCCAACATGTACTGTGAAATACTGCAGCAGAGCATGATTCCCTCTCTCCAGAAACTGGGTCGCAGAGCAGTGTTCCAGCATGACAATGACCCCAAACACACATCCAAGACAACCACTGCTTTACTGAAGAGGCTAAGGGTAAAGGTGGTGGACTGACCAAGCATGTCTCCAGACTTGAACCCAATAGAACATCTTTGGGCCATCCTCAAGCAGAAGGTGGGGGTGCGCAGAGTCTCAAATATCTGCCAGCTCTGCAACGTCGTCATTGAGGAGTGGAAGAGCATTCCAGTGACTACCTGTGAAGCTCTGGTAAATTCCATGCCCAGGAGAGTAAAGGCAGTTTTGGATAATGATGGTGGCCACAAAAATATTGACAGTTGACATGTATGTTAATATTGACAACTTTTCCTAAGGGGTGTACTCACTTTTGTTGCGAGGGATTTAGCTTTTAATGGCTATATTTTGAGAGAAAAAATAAATTGACTCTGTTATATATGCTGCAGACAGGCTACTTTTCATTGTGTCAAAGTGTCATTTTGTCAGTGTTGTCCCATGAAGAGATATACTTAAATATTTGAAGAAATGTGAGGGGTGTACTCACTTTTGTCATACACTGTATATATATATGTGTGTGTGTGTGTATATATATATATATATATATATATATATATATATATATACGAAATGTGATGACAGAAATTGCCGTCAGTCATAGAAAGCTTCTTCTTTCAGGATCAGTGCCCCTTCAGGGTGAGGGCGATCAAGGGCGATTCCAGAAATTTCTATCATACATAAGTCTAATCAGTGTTTGTTCCCTAATAATATTTTGTAAATAGATGGCAAAACAGTGACTGAGAGATAGAGAGAGAGAGAGAAAAAAAAAGAGAAATGCTGCTTATAGCTGTGGAAAATAGGAAGTTGTGAAGAACCATGATCACTAGGCTAAAGAGCATGTGTTAGTGTGCGGCAGAACTGGGATTGTTAGGGATAGTAAGGGGACAAATGTTGCTTAGAGCTGTGGAGAATAGGAAGTTGTGGAGAGCCATGATCACTAACCTAAACAGATACTCTCAATTTTAGAGACATGCCCCTTCATGATGTTGCTGATCAAGGCTTTCCAGAACATTCTATAATTTGTAACTCTGGCTTGTGTTTGTCCCCTTAATATCCTTCCGAGCCCTTGTTCTGCCATTCATTTACATGATTTTGTTTGGTAGGTGATCATGGCTCTCCACAACTTTTTGTCCCTTGATACTATAAGCAATGGTTCTCTTGTTAATATACCTCCCAGTTGCTGTTCTATCATCCATTTACACAATTTTGTTTGGTAGGATGATCATGGCTCTCCACAACTTCTGATTGATTGTAACGGTTCCCCTTGGAAATCTCCCTCCCAGTCCCTGTTCTGCCAGTTATTTACACAAGCTTGTTAGGTAGGTTGATCATGGCTCTCCACAACTTCCTATCCATTGTAAATATAAGCAATGTTTCTCTTGTTAATATCCTTCCTCGTCTCTGTTTTGCAATCCATTTACACAAGCTTGTTAAGTAGGCTACTCTGCGTTTTTTTTTTTTTGTCTCTATTACCTTCAATATTTTCTGTGAGGGTAAAATTCTTCAGGAACCTCAGTCCTCATTATTAAGTTGATATTAACTGAAATACGAGTCAAAAATTGATTTTAATTACACTTCATATTGTTCAAATCTATGTTAATATGATACATAAACTTTATGCATACACAGTGTCTCAAAAGATGGAGAACATACAGAATAATGGCTAAAGTCATGAAAACAAACTTCAACCTTCATTTAAGCATCAATCAAATATGTAAATTGGGCAAAGAAGTACATGAATTTTTAATGATGAATATAGAGCTTCATTGGATGGACCTGATAGATTGA
This sequence comes from Acanthosepion pharaonis, assembly GCA_903632075.3. NCBI lineage: Eukaryota > Metazoa > Mollusca > Cephalopoda > Sepiida > Sepiidae > Acanthosepion > Acanthosepion pharaonis. The sequence continues at coordinate 86,730 of CAHIKZ030001964.1, read as the reverse complement.
CTAGAGGTTGGATCCTATACAGAAATAATCAACATGACTTTGAAGGAAACAAGTAGGATATGGAGTAACATTTTTATCTAATATTATAGGTAATAAAATTATAGGTCCCTTCAAATTTGACTAATGCCTCAAGTTAATTATAAAGAATAATTGTTAGTTCTTGAACTAGATGATGTTTTTTGAGTAATACAGACTACAACCTAATGACTTTAAGTTAAAGTATATATTTAAAATATATATTTATGTAAGGTAATGCTCTTTCATATTTTAAAAACCTGTTTGTTGCCATCTTTGCCAAAAAATGTTTCAAAGACATTAAATTTATGAAACGCTCCAGAGCCTCATCAGAGATTAACCCAATGTAAAAGATGTTGTGTCAATATTCAAGCAAAGAAGTTGAGGAGGACAACAACACTCAGAAAACAGTCTGCCTGTCTTATGTGAAAGGGTTATCAGAGAAAATACAAAGGATCTGCGGTTCATATAACATCCAAGACCACCTTCAAAAGCTTGACGACACTTCACAGATATCTCTCTCGAGTAAGACCCCCACCCCTTAGAGGAGAACATGACTAAAGACTGTGTGTACGCTATCCCGTGCAGCTGTGGAAAGAAATATAAAGGGGAGACAGGCCTTCAAGAACACCCGAAAGCTGTAACATGAGGGGAAGTGGAAAAATCAGGCGTGGCTGACTGCATATGGAGAGAGAAGGGAGATCACCACCCTCTGTGGGATAATGTTGAGATTATAAACAAGGAACACCATTGGAAAATTCGTAAACTTAAGGAATCAGCACATATGCTAGGCCACAAAAATCTCCTGTGCCGACCAAGCATAGAAATGAATACAATATGGGAACCAGTAATAAGGAGTGCCAGAGAAAAGTGATAATGACAACAAAAATTGCAATATGAGCTCTGGTAAAAACATGTAATGATAACAGCAAAAAAAATGTAATATAAGCACTGGTAAAAATGGTGGCTGAAGACATTAGGTTTATAATCCTATAAATTTATATGAATAAGAATGATGAATAATTTATTAGAATCCTATGATAATCCTATGAATTTACATGAATAATAATGATGAATAATTTATTATAATCCTATAATAGTCCTTAATTATCCTATGAAGTTAGATAAATAAGAATGATGAATAATTTATTAAAATCCTTAATAATCCTATGTATTTAAATAAATAATAAAGAATAATTTATTGTAATCCTATAATAATCCTATGAAGTTACATAAAAAAGAATGATGAATAATTTATTGTAATCCTATAATAATCCTATAATTGTAGAAAAAAAAAGGGTAATTAAGAATATGTGATCTTTTTCTAGATAACCACATGTTCGAATGTTCAGAGTATTAGCATTCCAATCGCAAGACCTGCGTTTGAATCTCACTATGGTTGATTAGTCAAGGAGAAGACTTCATGATAACATTAAACTGGGAAATAGATGAAAACCCTATCATGGATTGACCCAAATCTTGTAAGTGAAACTGTGTAGAGTAAATTGTTCAGAAACCATTGATTGCTGTGCTAGTATGCAATCACAAGTCCTCAAATAATGGACAGATATACGCGCCTTATCCCTTGGCACTCTATCTGAAGATGGCCACTTGTGGTCATATATTGGTCTATCAAACACACAATAACTGAAATTTTTAAGAAAAATGAAGTTATGTGAGTTTACAATCTGCCTCCAAATTAATGTGTCACAAATTAAAAACTGTCATCACTCTCATCATTGTCAGTTCCCTGACCAGATGTGGTCATAGGGTCACAGTGCAGCTGAGCCCCTGACCAGATGTGGTCATAGGGTCACAGTGCAGCTGAGACCCTGACCAGATGTGGTCATAGGGTCACAGTGCAGCTGAGACCCTGACCAGATGTGGTCATAGGGTCACAGTGCAGCTGAGACCCTGACCAGATGTGGTGGGTCACAGGATGAGACCCTGACCAGATGTGCAGGATCATTAGTGCAGCTGAGACCCTGACCAGATGTGGTCATAGGGTCACAGTGCAGCTGAGCCCCTGACCAGATGTGGTCATAGGGTCACAGTGCAGCTGAGCCCCTCGCCAGTTCTAGGAGGTATTCATCCATTGTCTTGGTCAAGTAAACTTGGTGAAGATCATCCCTCTTTGAGTCAAAATCACTACTAACGTCCTCCAACCTTGCCTTGATCATGAATGTGTGGCTGTTGAATTAATCTTGGGGAAACCTCTGACCTGGCTGTTGGCTTCAGTCTAGGAAACCCTCTACCCTGTGATGCTGTGTCATTACCCATCCCATATATACTGCTAGCAGTATAGTCCCATGTGCAGATGTAGCCTGCAGCTAGTTGAAACTCAGCATATTTACCATCTCTCAGTTGAACACTCCACTCTTTGGAACCACTAAGCATAGAGTGATCACCAAAGTGGATGCTGCTTTGGTTTATGTGTTGGGGTTATCAAATATAATTGCGTGTTCTAAGAGCATTCAACTATTATACATTTAACGATTCAAGGAAAAACAACGAGACTTCAATTGTGTGTCAACAATAAAATATAAAACTATCATGCAATGGTGTGTAGAAATTAAGGGAGAAAAGTAGCTTCCCTTTAACTGTATTCTCAATAAGATTGAATGTTTGAAAGAATTTCTCTTGGATAAGAATGTTCAGGATTCTATGTTGAATAGAATGTTTGGTATTGAATGGAATACAGTCAATTAAGAAATGTGTTGTCTTGTGTAATCAACAGAGTGCTGGTTTGTAAACTTGGCTTAGTCACAGAGAAGAAGAATAGTGTAATGTGATACAAAAATCTGTGTGTGCATTGTGAGCAAAGTCGTGGATTTGTGTAGACAGTCGTAATATCTGGACTCTACTGAAAGTTTTGGAAACAAACCACTTGTTTATATAACTGCTGGCAGGCTCCCAGCGACAATGCGGGAAAGTAGATTTATCACAAAAGTGTTTGATTGGTTAAAATTCAACCAATCCCTGATTTTGTAACAAAAACATATGTGAGCAAATTCACGGCAGAAAAATTCAAAGTGGTGACTGCAATTGCTAAATTGTCTTATGGTAAAGCAGTATCTATTTACTAGCCAATTACAGTTGAGTAAATTGTGGGCGTGGTCGCTACAAAAGTTAAGCAAATGTCAAGCCTGGTCAGTACCTAGATGGTTGACACTTGGTAATATCAGGTTGCTGTAATCTTGGATGTACAGGTGATTTAGGGGCTAATGGCATGGAATTATTAATTGGAGAGCCAAGTTCCAATACCCATTGGATTCATTAACTTATGCACAAATACCCTTGGGAAAGGTATGAATCTACCTTTTCTCCCCCAGGCTATGGGTTAATTTCTAACACTTGTATCACTAAATCATTATTATCTCAAAAAAAAAAATTCTTAAAATCTAAAACTATTTTCTGGCATTAAATAACTTACAATGGGTTGATAAACCATGAAAAACAAATCAGTCAATCAATAAAATATTCATCAGCTGCACAAGCATGTCTTTTAGATCTTTTTTACATTCCCTGGAATATAAATGTATACAAACTACCACGGCCACAAAGTGAGGGATGATTTTATTTATTGAGTCTAATATAGAATTGATCTCCCACTTTTTATCCACATAATTTCTAGTGTGTTTAGCAAATTCTGCGTGAACCCAACTGTTCCTCCCACCCAACCATAGGTTAATTAGTAAGATTTGTATTACTAATCCATTATTATCTCAAAAGAAAAAAATGTCTTAGAATCTAAGAGTATTTTCTGGCTTTAAATAACCTGCAAAGGGTTGCTAAGTCATAGAAAATGAATTAATTAATCAATCAGTGAAATACTAATTAGCTACACAGGCATGTTTTTATATTTATTTACATTCTCTGGAAATACTGTAGTCACAAAGTGAGGGGTCAGTTTATATATTTATTATAATATAGAAAAGATCCCCCACTTTATATCCATATGATTATTTCTTGTTTTTTTTTATCAGATTCTGCTTAGGTATAAATCCCCCTCTACTCCCCCAGCTGTGGGTTAATTACTAAGACTTTTATTACTAAATCATTGTTATCTCCCCACAAAAATTCTTAAAATCTAAAATTATTTTCTGGCTTTAAATAACCTGCAAAGGGTTGGTAAGCCATAGAAAAATGAATCAATCAAACACATGATGTAACCTGTATTATTTGAAACCAGAGGCAAAATATACTAAGTTTTTTTTTTTTTTTTTTTTTGCAAATAAATTGTAATGTGTGTCTTGACTTCATTTTTTTTTCTTTTTTGGCCACATACTTCTCTGACTAATAACCAATTTCAAGCAATGATGTTTAGTCTCTTTGGATCTTCATTCATGGAATCATTCTAATCTTGGCCTCCACATATCTCAGGATTTTCTTAGGAAAGTTTTTAATGTCATAGGTATAGAGCCCAATCAATCCTCTTGTGCTAGATGGCCATCAAAACTGTTTTGTAGTCCAATGTAATTATCCTCTGAATTAACATGAATAAAAATGATGAATAATTTATTATAACCTTATAAAAACCCTATGAATATGAATGGTGAATAATTTATCATAGTCTTACAATAATCCTATGAATAATAATGATGAATAATTTATTGTAGTCTTATAACAATCCTATGAATAAGAATGATAAATAAATTTATTATAATCTTATAATAACCCTATGAATTTTCATGAATGTGAATGATTAATAATTTATCATAGTCTTAAAATAATCCTATGAACAATAATGATGAATAATTTATTGTAGTCCTATAATAATCCTATGACTAAGGATGATGAATAATTTATTATAATTCTATAATAATCCTATGAATATTCATGAATAAGAATGATGAATAATTTATTGTAATCCTATGAATTTACTTAAATAAGAATGATGAATAATTGTAATCCTATAACCTTAGGAAAAAAAAAAAGATAAACATATGTGATCTTTGTCTAGATGATCACATGGTTAAATGAGATAAGTTTAAGCACAAAATTAGTCAACCATGATGAGATTTGAACCATTAGATTGGCTCGATAACTTTAGACTAGGAAATAAATAGATGCTCATCAACCCTGTATTGTGGTTCAATATAAATGTGAAGAGTGGAGAATATAAATTGTCTCCCTTAGACAAGAACAGCAAGTTATCTGTGTTCAGTTTGTGTGACTGACTCAAGTGTCCACTAGTTTGATACACAATTTTACAATGAAAACATTCCAAAAGCATTTTTATTTTATTAACATATAAATATGACAGTAACCAGTTTTTACTTATGTTTTAGCTTACAAAAAAAAAAAAACAAGAAAATACATTAACGCCTCTATTTTTCAGGTCTTCTTGAAAACATCCGTCTAGCTGATATGAATAACTGGGCATTGAGCCCTGAGCAGTTTGCAGACTTAGCATCCTCCCTGAACAACTTCTTCAGCCAAACAGGCTTGTCATCTCCTTGCCTCAATGAAGTGGGACCCCAGCCGATGACATCCATCCACTATGATGAGAGCCATCAGAATCCAGTCCCAGGTAAGGCTGGGTTCGTCTCTTATTGTTAGTGCTTTGCTTTTCAAGTAGCATAAAGATTACAGATACAACTTTGCAAGATACAATAAACAACTTCATGTATCAGACAAATAGTAGGTAATCAAATGATAAAAAAGAAAAACTCCTGGTTTGGGTGCTTTGTATCCAGTAGGAGTTTCTTCCTGAATATGTTTCTCTATTTAGACATTCAATTACCCACAGAATATGAATCTCTGTTACAGCTAGTCACCAAAAGTCTAAAGAATTTTTTTCTTTCCCATTCCAAAAGACTAATAGAGGTGTGACAGAATACCTCCCATATATTGATAAGACATTAGTGGCAATGGTGTCTTCATCTAGCTAATGCCTTACCATTATGTGGGGGTGTATATGTGGGAGGTATTTCTACTTCACCCTTTGTAATTAATTGACAAGAATTACCACAGAATAACAGCTTTATTCCACATTACCGTACCACTAATATTACTGCTGCTGAAGCTGTAAGAGTTCTTTTAAGAGTTCCATTAAAGGGGAATAATCAGGGATGTATTAACATATTGACTGCCAACTACTTGAAGTTGACAGTTTTTATTATGACATAAGATGTTTTTGTGATCTTGCCATCAAGGCTACAGCCACCAGTTTTCTTCGTTATTTTCAATTAAAATAACTGATACCTGGGGTCTAAGGCAAAGAATAAAAAATTTATTGAAAATATGATATATAAATGAAGCACATACAATTTTTTTATTGCCTCACTTATTATAAAGTTGGCATTTGAAGTCAGATTTCATAAAGGACCTCTAGCAGCCAACAAGTTATATTCTATTCTTTCAAAAATAATAGATAGAAAAAAAATAAAAAGCATGATTTGAAAACCAAAATATATAAATTGACAATTATATATAAAGTTAGCATAAGATTAGCAGACCGGTTAGTGTGATGATATATAACCTGATGTGTCCTATTCAACTAGACAATCAGTCTAGTTCCCAAAAAAACAGTATATAAATCAACTCCTTTGTTGTACAGCTGTAAATATATATAAATGGAACCTTTGTGCACATTGAATATTTGTTTTAAGAATCTACTCATCAAAAAGTCTATAGATATAGTATTAAAGGCGTAATTAAGAATTTTTGTTTCCTTTTTATAAAATTAGAACAATTTTATGCAAATTTATATCCTTTTCCTGATTATTATGACTACATTTACATACCTGCTGATGTCATAGCGATGGGTTCACCTCTCAGTCCTATTTTATGTAAATTCTACATGGTTATATAAAAAACAGAATCCTCTTTTAATTTTGCCTGAATGTATTTTGATTCTCATTTGTGAAAGAAAAATGGGAAGGGTACAGTTTGTATTAACATAGCAATGGAAGGTGAAATATCACAATGGTGAGAACAGAAAACATCAATCCTGTTTCTGATCTAGTGCGTTTTTATTCACTGGTTGAGCTTTTTGTCATTTTTATATATATTTTTTTTCCTAATGTTTACCCAATCTAAGGACTAAGAGTTACTCATGGTAGAGGGTTACTAAAAGAGGTTGCCATATGAATGCTAAGAGGTAAGGCAGTGCATAGTCATGTGGGAAAGATAACCTTAGACTTGAAGAGGTTAAGATTATCATGTTTGGGAAAGTATCCTCTCAAGAGTCTTTTCCACATATGAAGGCTGATCCAGAAGTATTTGAACTAGTGATATAAAAAGAAAACTACAACATATTTCAATTCAGCATTTAATCTCCTTTTAAGTACTCCCCTTCTGAAGCCATGCACTTTATCCAGCATCATTTACACTGTTGGATCTGAGGAATGTTTTTCTTAGCCCAAAACTTCTGCACAAGTCATGTCACTGACAGAACCTCTCTGGTGTGGTGAGATGACCACACTCTAAACACTTTCCTTCCAAGCACCGCTATAAACAACATAAGTGAGTGTGAATGTTATGTATGACAATGTTTAAAGTCAGTCTGGGCCTAACAGTTTCACACTGTGTACTTTAGCTCTGTTACCATAGCAACAGTCCTAATACTTTTTCATATAAACCTGTGGACAGAACTTCGGAATTTCCTGCCATGTGGCACTTGATTTTGTAGGTTTTCATTTATTTTTATCTATTTTCTTTTGGTCAGCAGGTGGCTGATTTAAAGCCCTCATTTCTAAAGTTTACAGTTGATACCATCATAAAACTGGAAGATGAAATTATTCACAGTCCATTTCATGTGTATTCTAAAGTAAATATGTGGTAGACCTATTGTATCACACAGAGACAAAATTATTTTTGAGAATTCAGGTTAAATTTTGGCTTATTTAGAGTAGTGGTACTAATATATGTATTCAGTGCATCTAGTTTGTGCCCGTGCTGAGTATGACACTAAACTACATCTGCATCCAGGGTAAGATGATAAACTACATCCAACAGCAAGGCCTCTGATCAGGAGGTTTTGAGGAGCGTGAAACCACCTCTTAATTGCTGGTGTTCCTAGGTCCACCCTGACCCAAGGTGGTAACACCTGTTAGGGTCCCAGCTATGGGTAAATAGTTAACCCCAAAACTGAGGTAAAAAGCATTAATGAAAGTGTAAAAATAGGTCTCAATACCAGAAATGCTCTGTAAAAATTATAACCAGAAATAAATTTTTGAAGAAACAAAAAAACTATCATCAGCAATACATTTTTTAAAATAATATTACCAAATATACATTTTTGATGAAGAAAATATTACCAGAAATAGATTTTTGACAAAACAAAATTTTACCAGGAAAAAAGTTGTCGGCATTAAATAACCCATTGAGGTTGATATGCCATAAAACAAACCAAACCAAACTAAACTCAGTTTGTGCAGTATAACAATGTAATCATACAGAATTATCTTTTATTCTGGAAAAACCTAATAATATGCAGATCAAACAAAATTTCTAAAAACAAAATTCCATCTATAATAATTATAACTTTTTAAAAAAATCATTTCACTCTAAGCAAGGTGATAATGCCGCTAAGATGCAAGGAGGCTAATGAGAGTAAAAGAAGATGTGAAAACATTAATGAGCCGAAAAGACAATAAAAGAACAGGCTTCAGATAGACAGAAGATGATGATTGATGTTGAATTTAAACTTTTGAAGAACATAGGTGATAGGAAAGCAAGAAGCCAAAAGAGATTTCTTCATTCAAGACGTGTGGAAAAAGAAACTATTAGAACAGATCTTACGGTTATATCTAATTATTTCAACAGTAAAACAATGCAACCGAGTTGCCAGTCTAGTACTGTGTCTAAATCCATTTAGTCAAAATACCGAGGAGGAAACCTCATCAGAACAATTTCAATGAAAATACTTATAGAAAAGACACAGGGAGGCCACTTTCCTATGTGACTTCAGTGGGAAAGTGACTGAAGTTGAGATGCCAAGTCAAGATGGATAACATTACAGATCCTTCTTTTGATTTTATCAAGAATCTTTAGATATATAGCAGAAGTACCAGACCAGATATGGTACCAATATTCAATGCATGGATGAATGATAGATTTATAAATATGCAAGACGGATTCTGGTGATGAGGGTATGTTGTTTCAGGTTTTTTTTTTTTTTTTCTCCAAATGGTTACTTTTTTTCTTTCATGGGTGTAAAGATTCTTTTTCTCCCCACATTGGGTGGACATTAATATCACTTGCTGTTATCTGGTTGTCTTGTGTGTGTTTGCATATTCTAAATTCAGCTAGGTTTACTTCCTTGGTTATGTTAGAGCAACTACCAGTGTTCTTTGAGGCCCGATTCTATACTTGGGGGCTATAAGGTCATCATTTAGGTTAACCCTCAGAGCTTCTAGCTCTTTTGACTTTCTAAGGTGACACTGAGTATAAAACTTACTGAAGATGAACCCTGTATATATTCAGGTCACCACAGATCAACTCTTCTTAGTTGAAAGGTTTCTGATGGACATTAAATTTGGTTCAGTATTTACTGGCATGAAAATTATCTAGAGCTTTCTGTTATTCTTGACATGTGATGGGTCCTGTTATTAACTTCACAACTCTTGAGTACAGTGGATTCCATGGCTCAGTAGCTCGACCCAAAGAGTTTTGAGTTCAATACCAGGCTATAGCAGTGGTGAACCAAATACTTGAAGAGTTGAGTGAAGGGAAATAACTGAGATATCCAGAAGAGACATGGCATGTGGAACTAGAACAATCTACTCTGGTGAACAAAATAAACAGTTCAATTCAAAATTACAAACACCTGAAGATGAAGATAACAGTTCAAATAATGTAAATATATATATATATATAAAATTTAACCTATGTTCAAGATGAACAGAATTCTGTCTATAAAGTAGTCAATAGATATTGAGAGTAATAATAAAAACATATTCTGCTAATAATACTTTCCTAGACCTTGATGAGCAAAACTTTATGAAACTTTGTCAGTCTTTGATAAGTATCCTGAGGTTTTTATATTTTATATTATTAATTTTAGATAGTTATTGGTCATGCAGTCTGATCTGTTCTACTTATTAATGAGATGTGCTGTTGTTGTGGTAACGTTATCTGTAACGTTCTTCGGCAAGCCTGCTATCAACAAATACACCGACAGGTTTATTTTCTTGAGTGTTTACTGAAAAATGGCAGTGCCTCATTTTGTAGAATCATGGTTGACAGAAAGAGGCTGTAAATAGCTTCAAACTTTGGTTTATATTCATCAAGTTCTTCCACCCTAACACCATGCCTCAGACACCGCCCTTCTGACTTGGGTAGTGGTAGGAGGAAAGAATTGATTTTCTAATGAGAATATTCTAGATTCTGTATGTCTACTGTTGTCAAGGCAATTGGGAATGAATCTTTCGATGTCAGATTTTTTTTTTTTCAGAAGACTCATAACATCAACATGAAATCTAAGAGCTATATATATATATATATATATATATATATATATATATATATATATATATATATATATTTTTTTACAAAATTTTATACCATAGAATTTATATATTGCTTTAAAAATGACGGAGTGCATTCTTTAAAGGAAGCTTTTTTGTCCAATACTTTTCAGAAAGATGTGTTGGAACAAAAAACAAACATACAAAAAAAAAGTGATAATCATAAATGATGAAACTGGAAAAGTGAAGGCGGGAGCAGTAAATAAGGAGGCCAGACTAAAATAAATTTATTACTAAAACAATAAAGCAATGGTTATATGCTACTATTAAGTATAAAACAGAAAAAAAAATTGTACTCATGACCCACTCATGAGAGACAGAAAACAAAGAAAATCCACCTTTTGTCTGCTCAAAGTTGGTCGATGAAGCTTGATATGAACAGCTTTTAAAAAACATAAATGTTTAGTTGACCGAGCTTCATACAGTACTCTAAATGCTTTGTCAGAATATTTCAAAATGCAACCCGGGTTGTTCACCAGAATTAGCCCAATTGGTGCCTCAAAAACCGACTGAACAAATGAATACTGTCACTGACTTCACCGTGTCTTATATGAGTAAGTATGTTCAGTCCAGTCCAGGATGCCAACCATTTGTGATTATTTTTTTTGTATGTTTGGGTTTTTTTCTAACAAATCTTTGTGAAGCAGTGTTAAACGAAAAAGGTTCCTTTTAAAGAATGTGCTCCATCATTTTTAAAACATGTATATATAAAAAGTGAAGATTGAAGTCAACACTCAGAGGTGACAGACTGTTTCATGCTAGGTACAATCGTCAGGCCTGACTATTTACACACACACTCAATCTCTGATATTGAGCACTTTATCCCTATATATATAAAAAGTGAAGATTGAAGTCAACACTCAGAGGCGACAGACTGTTTCATGCTAGGTACAATCGTCAGGCCTGACTATTTACACACACACTCAATCTCTGATATCGAGCACTTTATCCCATAAATATAGCACACCTTAAGACTATATTTTTTCATTTTATATATATATATATATATATATATATATATATATATATATATATATATATATATATATATAAATGACAATAGGAAATGTGCACTTTCTCAAAGCAAAAAATGAAATGAATTTAATTAAAGAAAATTTACTAATAACAAAAAAAACAGAATGTTCTTAGCAACTGGACGAAATGTGTCAGCAATAACTAGTTTTCCTATTGTCATTTATATTTATAAATATTGTCTTTTCTACAGGTTAACTCTGAGAAATTTTCATATATATATATATATATATATATATATATATATATATATATATATATGCATGGTGGGGGAGTGGATAGCAGCTTGGATTGAGGTCCATTACATTCACTTATGTGCTAATAACCTTGGGAAAGGTATTAATCCTTTTCTTCCTCCAGCTATGGGTAACTAGCAGGACAGATTGGGTTCTATAGCCTTGGATGGCAACTGGTCTAAGAGAAGGACAACTCTGAATTCAAAACCTGCAGAGGGTTGTTTGGGGACATTGTAGCACATAGGAAACCAGGTCTCTGTATTCAGCTCTTCAAATAGTGTGGTTAGTTCTGCACAAAGCCTTCACCACTATAATCAAATCATATGTACTGGTGTCGGGCTGTCGGTTTCCTGGGAACTGAGCTACTTGACCCTCATACGTCAAATACAACAGGAGAGTCCACAATATATATATATATATATATATATATATATATATATATATATATATTGAGTAAAGGTAACAAATCCATTGATATATAATCCAAATGGATCCTCATGATATAAAATATTAACACTGATCCACAAAAAGAGCTCATCATATTTATTATTACAGAGGAAATAATTAATATACTATAAAATCCAAAATCACATCATATGGGGAACAAGCTTCTTTCGGCAGATGAAAATATAAGTTGTCTGTCTTATCAACCCCAGTATGGACTGTGTTCATGTCAGAAATAGAAATTTTTTTTAAAATATTGAAAAAATAATACAGAATTTATCAATTTTGATGTTTCAGGCAGACAAAAAACAATCTATTTGTTTGTCTGCTGAAATAAGCTTATTCTCCATATGAGGAGATTTTGGATCTTACTGCTTATTAATTATATACATATATATATATATATATATATATATATATAATTTTACATACAATAGGAATTAAGATTACTTCAAGATTATGATCATTTCACTCCACAAATTAAAATTGATTTGGGAGATTTCCAAACCCATTGGGTTAATAAGAAAAAATAAAATGAAACCATTTTTTCTTATTAAATTAAAATTAATTTGGGGAATTTTCAAACACATCAGGTTAGTAAGAAAAAATAAAGGGAAACAGTTTTTTCTTGAAGTAATCTTAATTCCTACTGTATGTAATTTATGTTCTGTTTGAATAAAACATTGACCTCTCTATGTGAATCAGTAGGATTTGGATTATATACCAACTAATTATTACCTGTATGTGTCTGTGTATATATATATATATAAAGAATAAGTGAGATAAAAAATGTACACAAAGATGTGTATTTTTTGTTTTTTGCTCATTTTATCCCAAGCAATGGGTTACCTGGTGTGAGAAAATATGAGAAAATAAACAAAAAACATTGTTAATGAGAGAACAATAAAAATCAGAAGATAGCGATTGACATTGCATCTAAATTTTTGAAAAATCAAAGTTGACCTGAAATCAAAAAGCCAGAAGAGAATTTCACAAGAGAGAAGAAACTGTTAGCATAGAAATTATGGTTACAACTAGCCATTTCAACTGTAAAATGATGAGACCTTGCCGCCAATCTAGTATTGTGCTTAACTTTGTAAAGTCTAGGTACCACAGAGGAATGTTAATCAGAACAATTACCATGAAAGTACATACATACATACATACATATATATAAAAGTTTGTGGAACTCTCTTCTGGCTTCCCAGTCAACTTTGATCTTCAAAAATATAAATGCAATGTCAATTGTTATCTTCTGTCTTCATTTTTCTTGTTTTTTTGTTCTCTCTCCTTAAAAGTACTTTTTATCATACTTTTTAATACTTTAATAGTTGTTAATACTTTAATAGATCCTTACATCTTTACTGCCTTCCTTGTAGTAACATATAAATATTTGTGTGTGTATATATATATATATATATATATATATAATTTGTATGTGTGACTATGTGTAGCACATACATATATTTATGTAGATATTCATATAAGTAAATAAGGATGGAAGGGATATTTAAAAAAACTAAAGTAAATAAAAGATCTGAAAGGTAAATAAAGCAGCAACAAATGAAACAATCATAGGGATAGTAGGAAGGTAAGAGAAAAAAGAATTAAAAAAATTGATGATGAAAGATTAAAAAAAAAATCCTACTCAAAAAACAAATAATCTAACAAGATAGACAAAGTCACAAATTATAAAAACTTTTGCTAGATTTTATCTCATTTTTTTTTATTTGTTTGTTTTTACTTTTGATAAGGTTAATAATGACAGTCACTTGTCAGTATGATGACCATTCTGTTTTTTTTTGCCTGCTGACAAGGCTAATAATGACAATCATTTATCAATATGATGATCATTTTAAATAAGCTAACAAGCACTGGAGTTCAGAATCTATTGTTAACCTTAGACATTTTCTTATTTCATTACATCCACTTTTAACTTTGCTATCAACTAGTTGAACCTGTAGACGACTCAAAGTAAGCTGAGAGCTCAAATGAAGTTGTCAAAGAGTTAGTTTGACAAAGTCTGGTTCAGATCCATTGTTCTGTGTATTATGTAATCAACAAAACTGTCATTTATAAAACTATGACTTGTTACCTTTGCACAATGAACAGGTACCAAGACTGGGTTATCTACTAATATACTGAAATAATTTACAGAGTAGTGATGCTTTACATGACACCAAATCAACTCATCTACTGGCACCATCATAAACATTGATATATGCTAATACCTTCAGCATTGAATTCAACATATCCTATTTTTATAGTTATGTATGTTGGCTTAACTTTAAACATATAAAATGACTATACTGTAATCAAATGCATTCTAACTATAAACATGATGAAAAATTTTAAAAAGTTTCATAAGCATTAATATATCCCCACTGATCCCAGTAAAAAAAAAATAAAATTAATTAATTTAATACAACCGACTTAGTTATTCATAACAACTCTTTTCCGTCAACTGGCATTTTACAAAAGACCAACATCGTATATCAATTTAAATGTCCTTTGGGAGATTGCATCTCTCACAAAAGTGTTAATAATATGTATGTTGGTTATACTACAATGACCATAACGAGAAGTCTTATGTTTCACTTAAATGATCATAGTTCAATCTCAGAGCATTTGAAGAAAGATTCATGCCCACATTCACAGTTTAGCCATATATTAGTAGAAAATACAATACTCTGCCAAGATAATAATAAGCAATAACTAAAAATTCTAGAAGCTCTTTATACAAGAGTATTGCCAGCAAAAATAAATAAAATCTACTATGAGTATAGCAACAAAATTCTTAAATGTTTGTATCAACAAAGTGTTATATAAAAATTAATAAGTTAAAATATTACAATTAACAAAATTATAGTTTATTAGTTATATATTTTAAATAGCAAAAAATTTAAATTTTTTACATTTTTATAGTTATGTATGTTGGCTTCGGACAGAAGTAATTCTTTCAGGGATGGAGATATTTGAAAAAGTCCAGGGTGCAGATTTTTCTTTTGAGAAGATTAGATAGTGGCACTCTTGAGAATCTTCAATCTAAAAAGCTTACTTTTCTCTTTTAATAAGCATGGCATTCTTTAGATCAAAGTTGTCGAATTTATTTCTATGTCTGACTAATACATTTGATAAATTGATATGTATGAGATCCTTTTAGTGTTTATAGACATGTTTTTCTTTAAATTTCTGCAAGTTTCCCCAGTGTATTGTGAGGAGCAGTCATGACAATTTATTTTATTTTATATATACCTACTTTAGAATTATTATTGTTTTGGATATTTTTGGTTCTGACCATATTGATAATAGTTCTGGATGTGTATTAGTAGAATATAGAATAATTTCTGGACAAATCTCGAGATAATGGGACAAAAGTGGAAAATCTCTTCAGACAATACGTTTTGACTCTCTATAGCAAGCATCTTCATGTCGGCAAAAGAGAGAAAAATCTATGAGCAACAGAAGTGCATAGGAATTTTGAGGAAGAAGTAATAAATATCTTTATTATATGCTACGGCCAGAAATCTTTTTTTCATATTGAAGGCATTTTATATATATATATATATATATATACCTAAGTATAGTGCAAATTTTTATAACCAAATCAAGTCATTTACTGGTACCTCCAGTATTGAATTCAACATATCCTATTGTTCAGTGCAAGTATTCAATAAAAGGAGCCTTGTCTCCTGTGATACCAACAACATCAAATAGGAAGCAGAAGCTGTTGACAAGCCTTCATAAAGTCTAGGCGCCATTGCAGAAAGTTCATCAGAACAATTATCTTGAAAGTAGTTATAGAAAAGGCACATGTAAGCTACATTACAGCAGTGGGAAGTGACTGAAGCTGAGATGCCAAGTCAGGACTGATTACATTGCAGATTCTTTTTGGGATTTTACCAAGAATCTCTAAATATGTAGCAGGAGCACCAGACCATATATGGCAGCAATATTTAAAGCAAGGATAAATGGTAGACTTATAAATATGTAAGAGAGATTCTAAAGAGAAAAATTCTTTAGCATTACATAGTGAACCAACTTTCTTAGTGGCAAAACTAGGAATTGATTCAGTATAATCCTTTACTAAAACAAAAAGAATTACTGGCACCATCTGCACCTCTGTGAATGCTTCTACCATAACGATGTCCGTAAAATTTCCAAAATGTGCTGAAATGACTTCGTCATAAACACTGAGTCCTCAAGATTGCCAACCTTCAACATTGAAGTAATGTTGCAAAATATGGTGGCATGAGATAGACTGCATATTGGGATTTGAAGGCCATTGACTTCCAAAGAACCTACAGTCAACTGGATTCATTCAGTGCAACAGAGGAAACCATGCAAAGCAATACAAGGATTTCTTTAAAAGGACTTCTGTCTTCTGCAGTACCAACTCCTAAAAATGGGAAGCACAAGCTATTGACATGCCTTCTTAGTGCCACTGTATTTTTCTGGTCAGCATTTTCACTTAATTGAGCCACAGTTTCAGGGCAAAAAAAAGCCTTATAAATTTGAGGTTTACTCCTGTTAACAATTCTACAGGTGCTGACAAAAAAAAAAACAACTTACAAATCAGAAATCTACTTGCAGCAATCAAACATACAAAAGTGAGTAACGAAGCATGACAAAACTGTAAGATTGTCTTTAAGAGAACTTCTTTATTAAGAAACATCTTTTACCAAGGAAATGATGAGTTATTAAATCAATTTAAGGGTCTTTAAAATGTATGATATTCCGCACTGAAGTAGTCCATGTAAGAATGTCTGCAAAAATGTTATGAAGAAAAGATTTTATTGCATTCTTTTTCTTTTATGTGCTGTGTCACTTCAGGGTGTGAGTGATCATGGCTCTCCACAATTTCCTGTCTTTTGTAGCTTTAAGTAAATTTTGTCTTTTAGTTATCACTCTTCAGTCATACTAATGGCAGACAATTTTTCATCTTATAAAAAAATAAAGATGAAAGTATTTAATAGTCAAAAATTAATAACAATGTCTGACAATCTAATAAAAAATGGAGGTAAAAGTAAATACTCGTCAAAATCTATATAATAAATGCCAATTTTTAAGTTCTTCAATTAAATGGACACAACTCTCATTAGCTCATCTTCTTTCTATATAATAAATGCCAGTGTGTCACTGTGTTGCACATTTTTCACTTTACTCCTAGAGGCCAGAGTTTTCATTACTGTGATTCCAAAGTTTTCATTACTGCGATTGTTTTCAGATTCCGCCATCTTGACTTTTACGAATAAAAACAATTAAAGGGACACAACTCTCTAACTTTCAATAGCTCATGTTCAAGTGAAAAATTATTGTTCTCAAATTACAGTGTTTCAAAATAAAATTGTCCATATTTATAACTTTACACCTAGAGGCCCCAGCCCAACCTGTCATACCATTTTTAATCAGGACAACTCTGTGAGCAAATTAAAAACATTCTGGGCTGGATATGGACCTGCAATCCTGAAATTTTGGATTCCCAAGTTTTCATTACTGCGACTGTTTTTGGCAGTTTTTGTGATAAAGTTTTTTGTATGATAACAATCTTTATAATTTGGAAATAAATTTGAGAATAATCAAAATTAATTGCGAAATCCAGCATGAAATAAAAATAATTGTTTGGACAGAAAGTAATAACCTATGTACATCAAATCATCTTTAAATTAAGTGGCAGCAGAAGAATTATTGTTGAACTTATTAAAGGTAAGCTTAAATATTTATGCAATACTGAAATGCAGTGACCAATTTTGAGTTGTTCTGTAGTTTATTGTTGGTTATCGCATCTATTCCTCCCTACCTATTGTGCTAAAGGTTCAATCAAGAACCTTCCACAGGATCTAACTTAAATGCCACCTGATAGAGTGGCTTTTAAGCTAGTTAATAATAGTGGCTGACAATGCCTCTAATAAAAAATGAAGATGAAAGTAAATACTAGTCAGTAATTAATAATCATGGCTGACAATGGTTCAACTAATAAAAAAATGAAGATGAAAGTAAATAATAGTCAGGAATTAATAATCATGGCTGACAATAGTTCAACTAATAAAAAATCTAAAACAACAAAAATACTGTTGTCAAATTTAACTTGAAGGAGAAAGGATGAAAAGCCTTTTTCTGTCAGAAGAAATAATTTCTATTACTTCATGTCTTATTTTGCATTTAGTTTAGCAAAAATATTAAAAATGAAATAATATTTATTTTGACAAGGACTTGCCATTCTGATAATTGAAAAATATTCTATATAATATAATATTGAGTTTTGTCAAGACATTGACTCTAATGATGTCAGTTTGTTAATGAAAATAATGAAGATGTTTATAAACATTTGAGAGTTTCTTTTTAATTTAATGACACTGATGATGGGATTGTTAATATTGTTACTTGCACAGGCATTAATAGCTAATGTGTAGGGGGAAATGGAAATTTGAAAAGGAAGGAAGAAAATGAGAATATAGAAAGTGGGGGAGGGTAGATACAAAGAGTGAGAAAAGTGAGAGGGGAGAAAGATACTATGAGAAGGGAGAGGGAAGGAAGATATAATGGAGGAGTAAAGTAAGAGTGGGGGAAATACATACATACAGACGGAGAGAGGCACAGATTAGAGAATGGCATAGCACAAGAAAGAGCTCAAGGAGAAAGAAAGCGAATGTGTGAGAAAAAGAGAGAGAGAGAGTGGATAAACACAGAGAGAGAGAAAGTGAGAGTGGGAAAAGACATAGAAAGAATGAGTGAAGAAAGACATAGCATGAAAGAGAGTAAAAATAGGCATTGTGAGAGTTAAAGAAAAATACAGGGTGCGATGGATAAATTGTCGTCTAAACGACACAAAAACGAAACCGACATATTTTAACAGATATGGAAAATGCGATGGATAAATTGTCGTCTGAATGATGCAAAAATGAAAATGAGTCGTTTCATTTTAACAGATATGGAGAGTGCGATGGATAAATTGTCGTCTGAATGATGCGAAAATGAAAATGACACTGTCATTTCATTTTAACGGATATGGAGAGTGCGATGGATAAATTGTCGTCTAAACGACACAAAAACGAAACCGACATATTTTAACAGATGTGGAAAATGCGATGGATAAATTGTCGTCTGAATGATGTGAAAATGAAAATGGGTCTGACGTTTCATTTTAACAGATATGGAGAGTGCAATGTATAAATAGTCGTCTGAATGATGCGAAAATGACACTGACATTTCATTGTAAGATATGGAGAGTGCGATGGATAAATTGTCGGCTAAACGATGCAAAGAAAATGACACTTTTCATTTTAACAGATATGGAGAGTGCGATAGATAAATTGTCGTCTGAATGATGCGAAAATGAAAATGAGTCTGATGTTTCATTTTAACAGATATGGAGAGTGCGATGTATAAATTGTCGTCTGAATGATGCGAAAATGAAAATGACACTGTCGTTTCATTTTAACGGATATGGAGAGTGCGATGGATAAATTGTCGTCTAAACGACACAAAAATGAAACTGACATATTTTAACAGATGTGGAAAATGCGATGGATAAATTGTCGTCTGAATGATGCGAAAATGAAAATGGGTCTGACGTTTCATTTTAACAGATATGGAGAGTGCGATGGGTAAATTGTCGTCTGAATGATGCGAAAATGACACTGACATTTCATTGTAAGATATGGAGAGTGCGATGGATAAATTGTCGGCTAAACGATGCAAAGAAAATGACACTTTTCATTTTAACAGATATGGAGAGTGCGATAGATAAATTGTCGTCTGAATGATGCAAAAATGAAAATGAGTCTGACGTTTCATTTTAACAGATATGGAGAGTACGATGTATAAATTGTCGTCTGAATGATGCGAAAATGAAAATGACACTGTCATTTCATTTTAACGGATATGGAAAGTGCGATGGATAAATTGTCGTCTAAAAGACGCATAAAAAAAAAAAAAAATATGAAACATTGACATCTCATTTTAAGAGATATATTTCCCAAAATTACACAAACATATCTTGAATTACTAAAGAGAGAATGAGTGGGGAAAGAAAGTGAGAGAAAGAGAGTGGAGAAAGATAGAGAGAGTTTAGAAAGACGGAATGAGAAAAAGAATGAAGACAAGAAATAAGAACAAAGAGGTTGAGGCAAAAGGAATGCAGAAAGAGAAAATGGGAAAAGACAGGAAGAGAGTGCGAGAAGAAAATGTGTGAGAGAGAAAGAAAAGAGAAACATGAAGAGAGAATAAAATTGAAAAGTGATTCTCTCTCTCTTTTCTGGTGACTAATTAGTCATTATTTTACTTTGTGTTTTGTTTTAATCCCCACAACTCCATACCTTTACCAATTCCCCTTCTTCAGACTTGCTTGCTTCAACAAAGTTTAATCATCAGGACTCATTTAAGCTGTACTCATCAAGCAAAAGTGTTTACTCACCCTGCCTAACCCTTCTCGCCTGTGCTTAATTACAATAACTATTACTGCTACTAGTACACTTGTAACTTTAACAAGGACTATTAATAGAAATATATATCTTACTGTTTGTCACCTGGGTTTTAATTTATGTACCAGCATTTCTAATATTTTTGATTATTTTAATTATCAGAGAAATAATACGAGGCAGGTGATGCCTGAAAATCTGAGCTGAGGCATTGTCATTATACCAAGAATGACCCAAATTGTCTTAAAAAAATACTGGAAAGTTCTCAGCACAACCATGAGGGGATGTGATTCCAGAACACATATAAATCTGATTGGTTATTAAAATGAGAGAGAGAGGAAGGAAAGATAGAAAGAATAAATATATATAGAGAGAGAGAGGGAGAGAGAGAGATTGTCATCTATAGACAGACTGTTTCGTTATATCACAGCTATTCTGTGTGTGGCTAGACAACCGATTGCTTCAAGCCAAGATCGAAACCCCAAACAATTTGGTATCAGTCATAGGTTCTAGCCCTAGGTTATCATTGCATCACAGAAAGGAAGGTAAATTTTAACGTTTTCTATGCGAAATACATCAGTGGCCTGGAGAGCTCAATTCAGTTTGCTTGAAGAGCAATGTGTTAATAGCAGTATGAGCCACTGTTTTTAAAATTACCCTTTTCCCAAGAAAGCTCAACTGGATTTCCTGGGGGCATTACATATAAAAAAACAAAAAACAAAAATAAATAAAAAAAATAAAAAAAACAAATGAAAACTACAGACAAAAGTTCATTTTCTCCAGCAAGACATTCATTTCTGTAGTTTACTGCTACCAGCAAGCAGTAATATTTGCTCCTCCCAATGATGGCCATTTTTGGGCCAAAACTAGTCGAGGAATCTAAATGAAATAATAATAATAAAAAAACGAAAGAATATTTATCTACAACCCAGTGTGTCTGAAGATTTTAATTTTTTTATTGTTCAATATATATATATATATATATATATATATAGAGAGAGAGAGAGAAAGATAGAGGTAATAAATAAATATATTTATATTCAAGCATGTTTGGTTAAATAATTTAGATGTATTATGTCTATTTTTTAATTTTAATCCTTTCAAGTTCATGGATTAATTTCTTGATAGCTGTAGAAAATTGATCAAGAAAAATTCTAGAATTTTCTTTCAAATAATTTTTATTTTTCCAAGTACTTTCACTGTCATCTGAGACCATCTTCAAGGGTTGCATATCTATGAATGAGTGTTTGTATATATATATATATATATATAGAGAGAGAGAGAGAGATCATTTTCAGGAGTTGAGTGTCTGTGCATACTGTGTGTGCGAAATTCAAAATATTTACCTCTTATGCAAGGCAGATGATGTATGTGATTCTTTTTTTTGTGAGGGAGTATATTTTTGTGCATGACCACCGTAAGATTCAAAATATTTACCTGTTATGCAAGTAGAGGTAACTTATGTTATTTTTTTTTTGGTGGGGGGTATATTTTTATGGGTTTAAAAGATTTTTAAATTGTAATTTTTAACAATTCTAATTAGTTAATATTACGACTAATTTTTAATCCATCCCTACCTCCATTAAGAATTGGTCATAATATTTTATGAAAACAACTCTTGATGTGCACCACAGAAGTTCCCTTCTGTGACCATCAAAATAACATATACATACAATATGATGGTGGCTCCATGGGTTCCATCCTGGGACCAACATTTAGCAACTTCTACATGACTCACCTAATGTACTTAATACCATAAAAAACTCTCCATTGACCTATGATTTTCTTGTTTTAGTCAAAAACATAGACAAATATAAGAACTACAAAAATCTCTGTACATAAGTTCACATATAAACTTAACAACAACAATAAAATGCTGTTTCTTGATATACTGATAGATACCAACAGCAATACATTTACTACTTCCCCATATAAAAAAAAACAACTAGCATAAACATGTGCACTCCCAACTATAAAAGCGAATGTTCTAACTATAGCTATTTCTGAAACTTAATAAACCATGCAAAAGATTTTCTATACTGAATTAAAAAATATTAAAAAAACCCTCATTAATAATGACTTTTCTAATTACATTGTTGATGAACAAATTAGATGAGCTATCAAAAATATTAACATAAGGCAAAAAGAACATAATACATCTTCAAAAAACTTTAAATATATAAATCTACTATACTGACTATAAACAGGATGAAAAATTCTAAAAAGTTTCAAAAGCACTAATATATCCCCACTGATCCCAGTAAAAAAAATTAATTATATACTATACTAAATTTAATACAACCGACTTAGTCATTCATAATGACTCTTTTCCATCAATTGGCATTTTACAAAAGACCAACATCGTATATCAATTTAAATGTCCTTTGAGAGATTGCATCTCTCACAAAAGTGTTAATAATATGTATGTTGGTTATACTACAATGACCATAACGAGAAGTCTTATGTTTCACTTAAATGATCATAGTTCAATCTCAGAGCATTAGAAGAAAGATTCATGCCCACATTCACAGTTTAGCCATATATTAGTAGAAAGTACAACAATACTTTGCCAAGATAATAATAAGCAATAACTAAAAATTCTAGAAGCTCTTTATACAAGAGTATTGTCAGCAAAAATAAATAAAATCAACTATGAGTATAGCAACAAAATTCTTAAATGTTTGAATCAACAAAGTGTTATATAAAAATTAATAAATTAAAATATTACAATTAACAAAATTATAATTTATTTGTTATATATTTTAAATTTTTTACATTTTTATAGTTATGTATGTTGGCTTAGGACAGAAGTAATTCTTTCAGGGATGGAGATATTTGAAAAAGCCCAAGGTGCAGATTTTTCTTTTGAGAAGATTAGATAGTGGCACTCTTGAGAATCTTCAATCTAAAAAGCTTACTTTTCTCTTTTAATAAGCATGGCATTCTTTAGATCAAAGTTGTCGTTGAATTTATTTCTATGTCTGACTAATGCATTTGATAAATTAATGTGTATAAGATCCTTTTAGTGTTTATAGACATGATTTTCTTTAAATTTCTGCAAGTTTCCCCAGTGTATTGTGAGGAGCAGTCATGACAATTTATTTTATTTTATATATACCTACTTCAGAATTATTATTGTTATGGATATTTTTGGTTCTGACCATATCGATAATAGTTCTGGATGTGTATTAGTAGAATATAGAATAATTTCTGGACAAATCTAGAGATAATGGGACAAAAGTGGAAAATCTCTTCAGACAATGTGTTTCGATTCTCTATGGAAAGCATCTTCATGTTGGAAAGAGAGAGAAAAATCTATGAGCAACAGAAGTGCATAGGAATTTTGAGGAAGAAGTAATAAATATCTTTATTATATGCTACGGCCAGAAATCTTTTTTTCATGTTGATGGCATTTGATATATATATATATATATATATATATACTCAAGTATAGTGCAAGTTTTTGTGATTAGTTTTTGATGCAAATAATAGGGGCTTGCATTATACACAGGTAATGTTTCTAAAGACATTAAAACGTATGCATTTTCAGTAACCGCTTGCACTATATACAGGTAAATTATTTTTCAGAGGTTAAAAAATTCAGGGATCGCATTATACATGAAGTTTGTTTATACACAAGTATATATATATATATATATATATATATATATATATATATATATATATATACACACACATATAATTGGTTCAGATAATGCATTTCAACTCTATAGCAGGCATCTTCATGTCAGAAAGAGAAAGAAAAATCCGTGAGCAACAGAAGTGCATAAGAATTTTGAGGATATACATGAAGTTAGCTTATACACAAGTAGATATATGTGTGTGTGATTGTATATATATATATATATATATATATATATATATATATATATATATATATATTTTCTTTTTTTTTTTTTTTCCTCATTTCATCCTTTTAATTCTCTAAGATATACCCAGAAAATAAACTTGATAAGATCTGGGTCGAAACCGATCGTTTTAGTTTTTAGTTAAAGTGCCATCAAAAACTTACTTACTCCTTGCTGTTAAAATTCTGTACCATTAAGAATCTGTTCAAATATATATATATATATAATTATTAAAGACATTTTTATGTTTAATGTTCTTTTTATAGATACAAGTATTTAAGTAAATGCTCTGTTTATAATAAACAGTATTAAATAACATTTACCGGCCTGAATGTCCGAGAAATTTTCATAAAAAATATTCGTCCTTTGACAGGATTTGAACCTGCATCCTATACGGAACCGTCATTTATGCTGATGTGCCTTGACCGCTTGGCCACAAAGGATCGTTCGGTTGGCAAGGTCGAATTTACTGCTTATAAACTTCAATCTTCCATGAATCTCATATATTCATAACTGCTCATGGCGTATCAAATGTAAACAAATGATGTCATATATTAAGAAATGGACAAAGTCCGACAATTTATTTATTGAAGACATTATATTATATGATATTTCACTTCAAAGATGGATTCTAATTAGAACTAATTTCTAATGCAACTCGGAGTACCTAATATATGTAATGACTGCAAGGGTTGCCATGAGGACTACATTGGTCAAACTGGCTGGACACTCTGACAAATAGTTCATTGACAACAAATTAGGCATCCCTAGACTAGAAAAATGCCTCTTAGCCAACCTGCAGAGAAATGCAGAAGACAAAATTTGCCAAACGCATAAATATCTTCCAATTCTACCAATGTGACTACAAAACCAACAAAAAGTGCATTAACAAAGAATCATTTTTATCAGCAAATTTAAACCAAAACTCAATTCATTACATAAACCAGAGGTACATCCTTCAAAATAGATAAATATAATTTTTTCCTTAGCATAAACGACAGATAAAACCAGTAACATTATGTGATTTCCTTCTTTTTTCCTGGACATAATAATTCTCTGTAAAGATACATGTATTATAAATATTACATATAAAAATATATAAAAACATTAGGTGTTTTTCTAAATGTTATTATTGTCATTTTCTTGAGATATATATATATATATATATATATATATATATATATATATATAGTTTTAAAGTATGCTATATTTATGGGATAAAGTGCTCTATATCAGAGATGGAGTGTATGCAAATATAAAAGTACAATGTTCACACACACATATATATATATGTTTTTTAAAGTTTATGTCCAATAGCAAATCATTGTAGGTTTTATTGGCTTTTAAGTTCCTCTCACTGTGCAATCTTTCAAAAAAACTAAAATTTGCTTACTGACCATTTCTCATATTAGGGATAATTAGAATTAGTACATCTCTGACTAAAAATAATAATTTTACCAAAATAATTTTTTTTATCATACCAGGACTAATAACGCTAATTATTACAATAAAAACAATATAATTTCAAACTAGTGAAGAAATCAAATTCTTTTACAAAGAATGATATAAAATTGGCCCAACAAATTTTACTCCAACTGTTAAAGATAGCAAGAAGTACATCAACCAAAAATGTCCCACCTGTAACAATTTTGAAATTAGTTACAGTATTATGATAAATATTAATGAAAATCTTATACAATTTCCTATCTTAGCAATACTATAAATATTAGTGAAAAATTTTATCAAATTTTCTGTTCTCGTAATACTGTCAATATTAGTGCCAATTTTTATACTGTTGCTAATTTTAGTAATACTATAATAATTAGTGCAAATTCTTATATAAATTCCAGCCTTCATGATACTATAAATATCAATTTTTTATGCAGTTTCCCATCTTAGTGATATAATAAAAATTAGTTGAAATTTTTATACAGTTTACATTTTTAGTCAAACTATAAATATTAGTTCAAATTTGATACCATTCCCCATTTTATTAATCGTATAAAAATTAGAGCAAATTTTTAGACTGTTCCCAGTTCTATTTATATTAGTGCAAATTTTTATACAATTACCTATATTAATATTATTATAAAAATTAGTACAAATTTTATAGTTTCCAGTCTTAGTAATACTATAAATGTTAGTGCAGATATTTTTACAAGTATTAATTACAATCTAAAATTGAACCAAATGTGTCTCTATTGTTAAGTTACTTTGTTGAAAACTGAAGCCATTCAATACACGTGTGTACAAGAGTAGCAGACAACATTTTTCACTGTAGTTTATTTCCATGATTTTTATTAATGGGAAGAGATGTGTGCTGAATAAAAAGACAAAAATCAAAAAAATAATCAATTGTGTTGCAGCAGCACTTTTCTTTAAAAAAAAGGAGTCTTTTCAGATAAAGGAAATTTAAAAAGAAATAAAAAACAAACTTGCCTGTGGACCTATGATCTGTTTTTCCATTCATTTTTTATTCTAACAGTGTCTTTTCTGTAATATGATTGGTTGTAAAAGAGCATATCCCTAAAAATGATTTAATATTTGACCAACCATACGTAGTATGATTTTAGAAGATTATTTTAAATTTATATGCATATTTGTTCTCTGTTTTTTCCCTCCTTTGTTCATTTGCACTCTTTCCTTCATTTTCTCTCTCACTTCTTATCCTTTCTTGTTCATTCCTTTTCTCTTCTTTCATTTCTCTTTTTTCTTTCTTTCTTAATTCTTTTCTTTTTTCCATTTTTTTTTACGTTTTTTTGTTAATCCCTCTTTTTTTCCCTTTTTGTTTATTCCCTCTTTTTCTTCTCCTTTTTGCTCATCTGTCTCCCTTTTTCTTTTTTTATTTTGCTCATTCCCTCTTTCTTTTTCCCTTTTTGTTCCTCCCTGTCTCTTTTACCCTTTTCTGTTCATTCCCTCTATTTTTTTCCCCTTTTGTTTCTCCCCCTCTCTTTTCATCATTTCGTTTGTCCCCTCACTCTTTCCACTTTTTGTTTGTCTCACTCTCTTTTTCATTAATCCCCTCTCACTTTTTTCCTTTTTGTTAATCTCTCTCTCTTTTTTCATTTTCGGTCATCCCTCTCTCTTTTTCTATTTTCGTTCATTCCCTCTCTCTTATTCCATTTTTGTTCATTCCCTCTCTCTTATTCCATTTTTGTTCATTCCCTCTCTCTTTTACCATGTTTTTCTCATCCATCTCATTTTTTCTCTTTTTTATTCATTCCCTCTTTTTTCCCCTTTTTGTTCCTCCCTGTCTCTTTTTCCCTTTTTTATTCATTCCCATTAACTCTTTCCTTATTTTTTGTTTGTGCCCTATCTCTTTCCCCTTTTTGTTCGTTTGTCTCCCTTTTTCTCTTTTTCATTAATCCCTTCTTTCTTTTTTCCCTTTTTTGTTCATATCTCTCTTTTTTCTCATTTTTGTTCATTCCCTCCCTCTTTTCCCTATTCTTTTTCATTTTCTTTCTTTTATCCTTCTTTTTCATTTTTCTCCTTATTCTCTTCTTCATTCATTCTCTATTTTTCTCTTCATTTGTTCATTCTCTGTTTTGCCTTCTTTTTCATTTTTTCTCTCTTTCTCTCCCTCTCTTTAAATCTCAATAAAATGAAGTAAATATTTTTCTATTTTACATCACCAAAGTGTGTTTATATAAAATCATATAAAATGCTGTGACGCTTTTAGAATTAGAAAAAAGTACTGACAAACAATCATTTGATTTGATATAAGAATTCAAATGCTGATGTTCATGCTTCCTTGCCATAACCAGATTTGGAACTAAAACTGTAAGCCTGAAAGCATATTATTCAACTAGATACTTTATTAAGTTAATAACTCAGATCCGCACTCACATATTCTTATAATTCTGAGATAAAGTTTGTTACTTCAATAAAATAAGTAGAACTCATTCTTATATAAATATACATATTTCTTGATTATATATATATATATATATATAGTACAGGTAATAAATCCATTGGTATATAATCTGGGTGGATCCTAGTAATATCAGATGTTAAAACTGATCCACAGAGTGAGCTCAATGTATTTATTATAACAGCGCAAAAAAAAACAAAATTATCTCATGTGGGTATAGTCTATTTCAAACTGGCACAACCTTATGCCAGTCTTCTTCAGCCCTAGATTAACTATCTCAGAATCAGGGGTTTTGAATTTAGTTTAGATAGCAATCAGTCAGAGGGTACATGCCTACTCAAAGAGATGCCTCAAGGAGCCTGGGTTGGTGACAAGGGGAGGGTGTGAGGTATCTCCCTAAAGAGAAATAGGCCAGGATGGGAGTTTATTTATGACCAAAGCCTTTCATTGTATGTAAATGATTTAGGTTCATGCTAGGGGATACCAAACTATACCAACTGCATGTATGTTTTCATAGGATTGACAATAAATTGTATTTAGACAATAAAGGTTTTATATTATTAACTGATGGAGGATTTAAAGACAAAACAATTTTAAGTTTGAATAAATTATCTAAAAAATAGATTTCCTGATTCTGTAAGTAATACCAAAACACCCAATGAAATAAATCATGTTGTACAACACACACACACAAACACACACACACACATATATATATATATATATATATATATATACATACCTATACACACACACACACACACACATATATATATATATATATATATATATATATATATATATATACATATGTACCTATATATAGTTTTATATTTAGGCAGCAATCCTTTGTTTATGCATGTTTCATTAAAAATGACAGTCAAGGTACTACAGTTAAGCTTTTTATTTAATTTTCCTTGTGTTCGAACACAACAATGGAGTTTGGTAAGGTTGTGTGTTTGTTTAAATGGGTTCTAATGCTATGATCAGATTGGTCCAACGTAAAGCATCCGGATAAGCATATCGCTTATCCAGACGCCTTACGTTACACATATCTGATCATCTGAACACACAACCTTACCAGACTCCATTAGAAACATACTAGTAGAAAACACAAATATAATAAATTCATCCACTTGTAAAAAAAAGTTAAAAATAATGGAAGCTTTAATAATAAAAAAGAAAAAGCCAACTCTTAACAATATTAACTACAAAGAAGGCCACAATGTGCTAACCATATTCGGAAATTAAAATCATCTCTACAACACAGTAAAACATACACATAATGCACACACTCAATTAAGCTGAAAAAAAAAAAATATATATATATATATATATATGTATATCTACTTATATACATACTTACATACACATTTTTAACATGTTAAATAGTTTGTTAATTGTAAAAAATCATGTTGTTTTAATGTGATAACATTTATAAATTTTCTGAAACTACTGCCATTTATTCTTGTTAAATAAAAGTTGATAAATAACAGGCCATTATTTTTTAATGTTAACATATATATATATATATATATATATATATATATATATATAAAAATATATACACTATTTACATTATTCAAACTATTGTCCTCATCTTTGTTGCCATATTTATTACAACATTTCAGCCGTTGTACACTCTAGCCTTCTTCAGGTGGTTGGAATGTCAAACTGAACCCTTTATTTCACTCACTGGGGTAGACTGTTCTAGTTCCTCGTGCCATGTTTTAATGGATGCCAGTTGTCAGTTATCTCCTGTTAATTTCCCTCTCCAAGTTCTCAACTGCCTTAACCAGGTATTGAACTCACAACTCTTTGGGTCCTGTCACTGGATCTAATTAACACCTTTATCCACTGTGCCATGTGTCCTTGAGGACATCTGTGAATGAATTCAATGTATATATGAATTTTGGGGTATCATAAACCTAATGTCTTCAGCAAAAAAATTGAAAAAAATATATTAAATATTGAGGCACACAATAAAACAGGATTCTTACTCAGTGTGAAAGTGAAAGGGAAAGAGTTCCTTGATTTACCATTATTTATATGAAAAGAAGAAAAGTGTAGAAGCTAGCTCAAAACATTTGTGCATCTACTAAAAATTAAGCTGCGTAAAGAAAAATGTTGATAAGAAAATTGGAGACTTATATTAGTTGATAAGGTTAGAAACAGTCCTTGGCAGAGTGAGGCAGTGAAGTTCATGAAATGCTGTTAATGTTCTGACCTTCTCAAGGTCAATAGGTCAACATTGTTCTGGAATCGACTGTTGTTGAAGGAAGAGTGCCGAAAGAAAATTTGTTATGGTAAATTAGATGATACTACTATTTCTTTTTTTTATATCCCATGTCCTTTCAGGACATTGGTGATCATGCCTCTCCCTAACTTCCTGTCCTTTGTAGCTCTTAGTAAATTTTGTCTTTTTGCTATTTCTCCTAAACCCTGTTCTGTTAACCATTTGCACAAGCTCCTTCGTGCATATGGCCACATACGATCACCAAAGTTAAGCAACTTCGAGCCTGGTCAGTACCTAGATGGGTGACCAATTGTGAATACCAGGTGCTGTAAGCTTGGACGTGCAGATGGTTTAACGGATAACGGCTCAGAAATGTTAATTTGAGAGCCGAGTTCCAATTCTCATTCAATTCATTACATTCACTTGTATCAGTAAAATCATTATCTTCAAAAAAATTCTTATAATTCTTACAGTTAAGCAACATCAAGCCTTGTCAGTACTTTGATGGGTGACCACTTGGGTATACCAGGTGCTGTAAGCTTGGATGTGCAGGTGGTGTAACGGATAACGGCTCAGAAATGTTAATTGGTGAGCCAAGTTCCAGTTCCTGTTCAGTTCATTATATTCAGTTAGGTGCAAATACCCTTGGGAAAGGTATGAATCCACCTCTTTTCTCCAGCTATCGGTTAATTAGTAAGACTTGTATCACTAAACCATTATTATCAAAAAAAAAACGTGTATAAAATATTTAGATTTTTTCATTAAATAGCCCAAAGAGCTTGATATGCCACTAAATAAAAACAACCAATTAACAAACTCATTAGGTAGATTATGCACGGTTTTCAAATGTCCTGTGAATGTTAAATTTTCTATGCCCTTTTTCCTCATTTTGTGCCCTAGAAATTTCAGTTTCTCCTTCTAATACTGAGTATAAGTATACATTTTATTTCCATTTTGTCATTGCTCATGTTCAATATATGGTATTCTCAGCATCCTTCTGTTGCTTCAAGTTTCTTCTTCATCTGTGTGTAGATCATCCAACATTCACCACCATAGAGTAAGACTGTGTAAAATTATAATTATAGTAAGTAAGTTGTCTTTAGTGTTTATATTTCTGAGATGATGCATTATAACTCTTTTTACTATTTATATTATTCAGACAATTATTTCATTGAAAATTGCTGAAATTCATAATGGATTTTTGTTTCTTTATGCTCTGGCTTCTTCATGTGATATTTCTAATATCCATAAAGGGTTTGTTTAAAAATCCAAAAAATATCACCTGAAGAATGCCGGAGTATACAACAACCGAAACATTGTGAATATGGCAATGAAGATGAGAACAACAGTCCAAATAATGTAAATAGTATAAAAATTTAGTCTTTTTTTTATTTATACACATTCAAAATTGTCTGTGTTAAGTTTCATATGTTGCCCAGAGTTGTTGAAAACCTCATGGTTTTGAAAAAAATTCCTTTCTTTCCAGTCTTGGTGAAAATTCAAATTCTAATCTTCTTGATACGATCATTGACCATCCAAAAAATGACATAAATTTAATTCAAAATGAATTTCATTATTTAACCAGCTGATGCTTAGATTTGCATCAGAAGGCTTATGAAGCTAACTTTTCAAATTACTGTGTGTTTCAATTTCTATTCTTCACATTGCTTGAAAATAACCCAGAAGATGAATTTTCTTCCCAATCCATTTTTCCCACCCTAAATCAGAACAGAAACACCAATAACCAAACCTTAGAAAAACTCTTTTTTTTATTATATATATATATATATATATATATATATATATATATTTAATTTTGAAGACCATTTTTCCATAAAATATTAAAATAATTTATTCCTAATTTTTTCTTAAGCTGAAAAATCTTTTTAAAAATTCAAAAATAAACCAAATTTTCTCATTTTAATTGTTGGAAGTTCTATCTATAATGAACCTCTGAATCCTTTTAAAAGGATTTTATATAAATAAATTATACATATATATACTTTAAAGTGGTCTGTAAATAATTCAATACTAGCCATTTCTTAGGCTGAACTCTCAAAATTTCATCAAATCAAAAACATTTACCAATTCAAATGGAACAAGTTCTTCATAACTTAACTATAAATATATATATATATTTGCTATAAATGTGCAAAAACCTTGTGCACATGATAAAATGTCACTGTAAAAAATAAATTGGGTATGCCAATCATGTGGCAAAATTTGATATCAGTTGGGCTAAATTGAAGAGTCACCTGCTTTAGAATTTGAATGGGAGGGATGAGGCAGAAAATGAAATGAAGGAGGTGGTCATGCTATAAACTGAGAGGACAGCCAATATATATATATATATATATATATATATATATATATATATATTTCAAGAGGATGGTATTCAGGTAGAACTCAATGTCCAGAACAGAGCAAGAATATAATATAAAAGGCTCAAATACTAATATTCCATGGTTATAATTTATTACATTGGAATCGTAATTACAATCCAAATCATCAGACCTACATTTTTAGGTCTGAGCCTTTTTTATATATATATATATATATATATATATATGTACAAACAAGTTTGGTTAAATAATTTTGACATATCATGTCAATTAGTTTTTGTTGTGATCCTTTCAAGTTCGTAGATTAATTTCTTTGGTAGCCTTACAAAATTGATTAAAAACTAGTCCAAAATTTTCTTTCAAATAATTTTTTATTTTTAGCAAGTAATTTCAATCTCATAAGAGAAGTGGATCTTCATGGTTAAGTTGTCTAAAGTCTGTCTTGTTAGTAGAGTAGTGTTCAATGAAAAACTGTTCCTGTACAACTCAAGGAAATCCTTACAAAAATGACAGAAATTTGTTAGGTAGGCCTCTTCAAGGCAGAATGATTTCTCCACTTTTCTTTGGATTCTATAACAGACTATAATATATCATTATATTCTATAACAGACTATAATATATATAATGCCTTATAAAAGCAAATCTTTCTCAGATGCTTGAAACATTTATATCTTCATATCCTTATGTAAACAGAGCAATTTTTAAAGAAATAATGTATTAATCCATATATTTTATTACAAAAAAAAATTTATATATATATATATATATATATATATATATATATATATAGTAATCCTTATGAAAACAAATCTTTCTCAGATGCTTGAAACATTTATATCTTCATATCCTTATGTAAACAAAGCAATTTTTAAAGAAATGATGTATTAATCCATATATTTTATTACTTAAACCTCATATATATATATATATATATATATATATATAGTGCCTTATGAAAGCAAATAGACATTATGATATATAAATTTTAATAAAAATATTTGGTTACAGCAATGTTGGCATGGTCATATACTATATTTTGAAAATTAAAAAAAAAAAATACTTTTTTTGCAAATATTTTTTTTAATAAGCATTATTTGTTCTTTTAAAAAAAAAAAAAAATATATATATATATTTATGTTTATGCCTACATGTAATCATCAATTCATTTCTCTTGTTTAATAAGCTAGGGTTATATAAGTGTTTTACAATAACTAATTTTTCAACAAAGTATAAATTACATCTGTCACCTTATATATATATAGGTTTTGTTAAATGTGACTGAAAAGTTACTTTTGCTAAATTTTTTGTTATATTTTTCTCATATGCAAACAAGTGATTTCTTTTATAGCCTTAATGAGTCACCTAAACACTAAATGTGTGATCTAAATTCTTTCATATGTGTGCACATTATCAAACAAATTTCATAGATCAACTAGAATTATGCACAAGAATACTATCAAACAACACATGAGATCTATGTAACCAATGGAAAACAAACAACACAAAACAAAAATATACTAGATCTTTCTCTTACATATTTCAGTTGGGGGAAGCTTAAATATAAGCAAAAAATATTATATCTGTCTCTGATATTGAGTGCTTTCTAATAAGTACCGCGCATATAATATATAAATAATTATACATATATATATATTTATTTATATACACTTTTCACACACACACACACATATATATATATATATATATAAATATATTTTTTAAATACAAAATTCATTTTAAATTATCTTATTCTTCGTTTTTGTCCTCTGATAGACTTTATCAAGGCAAATCTTTTTCATTTGTTCCTTATCCTATCATTTTTTTTATTCTAATCCATATTCGATTCCAGTTCAGATTTAATGACTGTAGAAATTGTCCACATACTTATCGGTTCAAAATGGTTTCAGCTACTCTATTAACCATTTTCAGGTGGTTTAGTGATACTAATTTATTATTTCTTATACTGATGAAAAATGATTAATACATTAGATGAAAGATTATAATAGATTAGTTTGGAAATACAGAAAAGAAAACACTTGTTTGTATACAAAGAATATATAAGAAAAAAAATGACAAAGTTGAACTTTGTACCTGAAAAAACAAAAAAAAATGAAAGGAGAGTTTTCTCATTGATGCCACTATTATTATTTTAACTATATTCACTCCCCAGAAATGTTTATTGCTTTTAAAATGTGATGATGAGAATTACAGTAAAACCTAAACATATGATGAATATGAATTTACACATTTTCTTTGTTCTTGAGAATTGACAATGAAAATATAAATTTATTTATTACTAGCAGTACAGCCCGGTGGTGTTGTCCGGGGATGTAACAGTAAGAGATAGATCAAGTATTGACCATCATAAAGACTGAAAAATAAAATTGACAAAGATTATTGTTTAAGGTTGATGGACACGCATGTCTTAATTAGTTTTTTTTTTTTTTTTTTTTTTGGTCAAACCCAAACTCAAAACAAAAACATTGTTTTCAATTGTTATGAGTCTACCGATTGAATAGAATTTTATTATAAACAATTGTCTTGTAAATGGAATTTTTAAAGCATTCTGAATGTAAAAATAAAAAGAAAAAAACTGTGCAAAACAATAAGAAACACTACCTGCCAAAAAAAAAAAAGTTTTGTTGAAATCTTTGTTGAAAAATGTAGGAAAATCCGATCCCATATATAAAACGAAACACACACACACACACACACAAACAACCTGGGTTTTATAATAAGTATAACTCGATATGAGTTGTCCCCCTTTTATTTTTGTGATAGTGATGTCTCGTATTTTCAAATTGATTTTGTGCAAAAACAATTGTGTTTTTTTCCAATTTTTGGCACTGTCAGAACCACCACAAGGTAATTTTATGTAGTCCTGTGAAGTTTTGTTGAAATCAGTTGAAAAATGTAGGAAATCCGATCCAATATATAAACAAACAGACATACACACACACACACACACACACACACAACCTGGGTTTTATAATAAGTATGACTATTTATTAGATTGTTTCTTTACAAGAATAATTTTATATTTACAACATTCTAACAAAACCATAAATTAGAACTTATGCAATCATTTTGATAAAAGAAATAAATATGAAAAGAAAATTTTTTAATTATTTAAAATTTTTAAATATATTTATAAATTATTTAGAAATTTGAAGATTTTCCTCACCTTTATTGTCATATTTTTGAAAAACATTTCAGCTGTTGTACACTCCGTTTTCAGGTTCAAAGGTTGGTGATAAATATGGAAACATAGATGAGGATATAGTCTGAATAATAAAAAAAATAATATAAAAATGATATCTCAGAAATATAGACATTTACTAAATTATTAAAATATGTCAACTAACTTTTGTATAAAAAATTTATTATTTACTATTTCATAAAGTTTAAATTGACACTGGCAATTAGTTGATGTTTTGTTTTGTTGATTCAAATATTTATTATCTAATAAATAAATAGTCTAAATAAACAATTTAATAAACAGTGTTTTATTTTTTTCTATTTATTCTTTTTTTTTTTAAAATGCCAAAAATTTCCAAATAGTGAAGGTAAAAAAAAAAAATAGAATGGGGAAAACTGTTCTTTTTTTTTTTTATTTTAAAAATTGTCAAGGTCCAATTTGGCAAAACCTTTGCATAGGAT
The DNA here is from genome assembly GCA_903632075.3 of Acanthosepion pharaonis. NCBI lineage: Eukaryota > Metazoa > Mollusca > Cephalopoda > Sepiida > Sepiidae > Acanthosepion > Acanthosepion pharaonis. Next base: position 50,130 of record CAHIKZ030001964.1, on the reverse strand, counting down.
ATCATAATTTCTATATAAACAAAATATTTGTTTGTTTGTTTCATTGTCTATGGCTTAAAAACCTTTTTTTAAAGATTTTTTAAAGCCAGGAAAAATTTTTTAGATTGTTTATTTTCAAGAATACTTCTATATTTACAAATTAAAAAAAAATCTAATAAATAGACTAAATAAACAATTTAATAGTGTTTATTTTTTTTTCTTGTCAAATCTCAAAACAAAAAAATGTATAAATTCAATCTTTCATCATAAATTTAAGTTATTTATTTTTTTTCTAATAATCATTTCTTAAAGGAATAACTATTGCCAAAGAGTGAATTTGTGTTAAAAAATAAATCATATGAAAAAATCATTTTGACACTCCATTTTTTTTTACAGGTCCATATTGGCATATTTGTTTTTTTAAAAGTTATCATTGATTTCTATACAAACAAAATATTTGTTTGTTTCATTGTCTATGGTTATTTTTCTTTTTAAAGATTATTTAAAATAAAAAATAAATATTTTTAGATTGTTTATTTACAAGAATAATTTATATTTACATTTTCTAAAAATAACTAATACAAAATAAATCATTTTCTAAAGATATATTATAAACAATTTTGAAAATTCATATTTTTATAAACATTTACTAAATTATTAAAATATGTGAAAAAAACTACTGTATAAAAAATCCTTATTATTTACCATTTTATAAAGTTTTAAATTATTGGCAAGAGCTGATGTTTTGCCAACCATTCCAATAAACAATATAATAAATAGTGTAAATAAACAATCTAATAAATAAATAATTATTTTTGTTTCTCAAAAACAAAAAAAAAAATATATATTCAAACATATATTTAGGTTTTATTAAAATTCTAATCTTTTTTTTTAAAACAAATAAATATTTCTGAGATGTGAAGGTTTTAAAATAATAAAATGGTGTCATTTAAAACTCAGTTTGAAAAATGTTTTTTGAATTATTTTAATGAAGGTCTATTTTCACATGATGATTTAATTTTAACTAATACAATTTTTTTCTTATGTGCTTGTATTTTCAGAATCTTCTTGACATGTTTGTTGGGTAAAAAATTTCTTTTTTGAAATTTTTTAATATATATATATATATTTTCAAAATAAATTGCACAGAAACATAATGTAATATATAATAACAAAATAAATTTTATAAAAATAAACTATAAATAATGTATATACTCAATATCATTTTTTTTTTGAAGACTTAATTTTGAAAAAAAATTTTAAGAAACCAATTGTAACATGAGATATAAATTAGCATATGTAAAAATTGGTCTGCAAAACCTTTGAAAACTATATATCCATCTACTGTAATCAAAAGGTTTTGATGTATTTAAAATAAATATGATTTTGATAAATCTGATGTTTTTTTTTAACTGTATCCAAATAAGATTTTATATTCATTATAAAAAACAAACATAGCAAATATGTTATTTTTTTTTGTTTGTGTTTATAAAATGTTTATTTGTTTATCGTTTGGTTGTTTATAATATTCATATTTATGTAATGAAATATAAATTAACAAAAAATAATTTTATTAAAAATCTCTTTTACTTTTTTTGCTTATTTAATTAGAAGATTGAATCACAAGAAAAATAGGATAATGAGTTTAGTCTTTGTAATTAGGTTTCTCAAAAAATCATTTTTTTGTTTTAAAAATTTTTTTTCTTAATTGGAAATTGTCAACAATTTTCATTATATATAAAGTTATATCATCTTGTTCTTCACCAGTAGTTACAAAACAAATTAATCTAATTAATTCATGCATAATGTTTTGAAAACTGAAAAATATATATTTATATATATTTATATATATATATATATATATATACAATTATACTTAAACATGAAAATAATAAACAAAAACTAAAAATTCTTGAAATATATAAAACTGTTGAAACCTAACCTAAACAAAATAAACTATGAAATCTCCACAAAATATTCTTAAATGTCTATAATTGGTAACAGAAGCCATTGGTTTATACTAACAGGTTTCCATACTTAATACTTCTTGAATTCACTCTCATGTAGTCATGTGTGACGTCATGAGCAGCGGTGCGATATTTGCTTCCAGTGTCTTATATGCATGTGTTTATCATTGCTTGGAAATCATCCATGTAAACAAAAACAGATTATCATCACATTCTTGTCCGTGTATTGCTTAATATATTGTACAGCAATTGTCATCTTTGATAATGGCTTATGTAAGCCGAAAGCTTAGATTGGATTAAAAAATATGTATCAATATTGTGATTTTCTTTCTTCATTTAATGATAATGTTATTAAGCTTATCAGAGGTTATGAAAAGAATTTACATAAAATAAATAGACAACAGTTGTCTATATTATTTAATGAAACATGTATAATATATATATATATATATATATATATATATATAGTAAAAATTATGGTATATATTCTTAACATATTCATATTTTTTTTTAAACATTAAAAAAACTGGTCTTCAAACTTAATATTAAAAAATTTTTAATGCGTTGATCTTAAATATTTTAAAATTTGTTTAAAATGGCCTATATCTATCTATCTATCTATCTATATATATATATATATATATATATATATATATATATATATATATATTTTTAGTTTTCTGTTTATATTTATTTTTATAGATAACATAAAACATTATATAAACAGAAAATATATTAACATAATTGTCGGACTTAGTCCATTTCAAAATATATATATATATATATATATATATATATATAAAATTTTTATATTCCATAAAAAAAAATGTCAAAAAATAATTTTGGAAAAAAATATAAAGACATCTTAAATATAAATTTACAATGTTTACAGTTAGTATTAAGTTCCGTCCCAGGAGTTCCATCCTTCCAAGCAATACCTCTCACTAAGGAAAAGACTGAAGTTAATTCCTAATACCTGAGGAATCCCCAAAGGAGAAATATCATGTGAGCTAGGCTATTTCTGACTTTTAGCCCCATGTATGCATTGGACGTGCATGTTAAACTTGACCTTGTGTCATTTTCAGTTTGAGGAAAGTGCAGATAAACCCCAATCAAAATATTGCATTTATTTTATACCACACACACACACATGCACACACACAATAGATAAATAAATATATCTGTCTATATTTCTGAGATGAGGACACATGGCACAGTGGATAAAAAGCATTGGTTAGATCCAGTGACAGGACCCAAAAGAGTTTCAAGTTCAATACCAATTAAGAAATAAAATTAACAGGGAGATAACTGATAAATAAATGATCCATTTAAAACATGGCACGTGGAACTAGAACAGTTTACCCCAGTGAGCGAAATAAAGGGTTCAGTTTGACATTCCAACCACCTGAAGAAGTTTGGAGTGTACAACAGCTGAAACGTTGTAATAAATATGCCGACAAAGATAAGGACAGTAGTCCGAATAATGTAAATAATATAAATAAATATATACATAAACAAGTAAAAGAAAAAAAAAAAGAAAACACTTGTTCGAACACAAGAAAAATTAAACAAAAAAATTAATCATATTACCTTGTCTGTCGGTTTTAATCAGACATGCATAAATGAAGGATTGTCGCCTAAATACACAATATATATATATGTGGCCTGACGATTGCATATAGCATGAAACAGACTGTCGCCTCTAAGTGTTGACTTCTATGTTCACTTTTATATATTTACATGCTCTATCTCTGATATTGAGCACTTTATTCCATAAATATAGCATACCTTAAGACTATATTTCTTTTTATATATATATATATATATGTCACTTTAAATGTTATTTTTAGTGGATACCCATAGTTGAGTAAATGCTATGTTTATTTAATTAACTGTATGTTTACTTATTTTCATATGTCGACTGAATATTTGAGAAAACTTATGAAAGAAAATATGCAGTTTCTCTCTGTCCAGAGGGTTGTAGGTTTGAATCCTGCCAGAGAGCATATATTTTCTTTAACAAGAAATTCTTGAATATTGTGGCTGATAGACGAAAATAAATAAATATACTGTTTAATAAATAAGAGAAGGTTCTACTCAAATATGAGTATCCACTAAAAATAATGTTTAATGGGATAAAGGTTCTATTGGATTAATAAATAAAAACCCATTACTTTAGAAAATTACTTTCTTTATGTTTGGCTAAGAAACTGAAAATATATGAATATTTTGAGGAATTTGTGATTGGAAGGATTTTGCTTAAAGGCATCATTCAAACATTGCTTGGTTGGCAAGACAGTGCCATGTCTGATCTAACGGACGTTTCGCTCTGTTCAGAGGAATAGATTCAAATCCAGGTGGAGAGTATATATTTCTCTTTAATAAAATTTATCAAAGATTCAGGCCGGTAGATAAAAATAAATATACTGTTTAATAAATAAATGGTGAGTCTACTTAAATACAAGTATCCATTAAAAATAATGATTAAGGTGATAAAAATCCATTACGTTAGAAATATAGCCACATCTATAAACAATTTTTATATATATATATATATATATATATATATATATAATTTTATATTTAGAACTATTTAGTGTGAAAGTGCTAGTCAATTTCATTGACAGAATAACAGAGATTGTCTAACGATTGCAAAAGTGTGAAACCCAGGGTCACAAACTCATATCCATATAACTGAATATATATATATATATATATATATGTATGTATGTGTATATATATATATATATATACATACATATACATACATACACAAATCATAAAAATCCATTTATTTAATACTACACATAGACACACCAGCACAAATACATATATATTTATATCTATCTATATCAAACAAAAATAAATTAAATACTTTTATATATATAGAGAGAGTGAGAGAGATAGACAGAGAGGCATATGCACACATATATACATAATATTGCAAGTTTATATATACATATATATACACAGGCATATATCTATATACATGCACACATACATATGTATACATATATAAATATATACACACAATATATATACATAAATATATATACTTATCCATACACATATATGCACACATAGACACACACAGACATTTATACCTATGTAAATTAAATATAGACAGACAAATATCTCTTTATATTCTCTACATATATATATATATATATATATATATATATATATATATATATAATAAATAAATATTTATACAAGTCTTTTATATTTAGATATATATATATATATATATATAGAGAGAGAGAGAGAGACATATACACACACACATATATATATAAATATATATACATAATATATATAGACATATGCACATATCTATATATATACATATGTATGTATATATATATATATATATATATGTACACACAATATATATATATATATATATATATATATATATATATATACATATAATTATACATAAATATTATACATAAATACACATATATGCACAAATATACATATATATATATATATATATATATATATATATATAAATCTAATTAAATATAAAATTTCTCTCTATATATATATATATATCTGTATACACACACACACACACATTTTTTTATATTATTTAAATATGTATACATATATAAATATACACACATATATATATACATAATTATACATAAATATATACACAAATACAGACACATATATATATATACATATATATATATATACACCTATGTAAATTAAATACATAGACAAATATTTCTCTCTCTCTCTACATATATAATATATATATATATTTATATATATATATACACAAAAGACAGTGACGAATACTTGTACCAGTGTTGGTCTTAATAGTATTTAGCCGCTATTATAAATAATAAGGTGTGTGAAGGTGATTGTGGGTAGACTGGCTGGGGAATCTTCCCATTATCTCAAATCCCTACCATACTCATTTGCACACCACCCACCAAGTTAGCCAAGAAGATGACGACAACGAAGGTAGTGATGGGCCAATAATTTAGTTTGCATCCTCTTCTTCCTGGCTGCTTGGATTTTCAAATCTTTTTATTGGCCTTTTTTGCTGTTCGTGTGTTTGTCTGTGTTTCCGTCTTGTTTCTGCAGTAGCAGCTCGGGTTTATCATCAAGATGGCTGGCAGGAGATGTAGGGAGGGGAGTTGGAATCAGGAGAGGCTAAGATGGTGGCCACTTCCATGACAAAAGTAGCAGCAGTCTAGATTTGAAAAAAAAATTAGTGACGTGGCGAGAATTAAAGTATGTACGAAATGATAGAACAGGATATTCACAAAAGCTATATCGAATAAATGGAAGATTGTTTAGCTTCAGTTTTCAAGAAGTCCTTGAAAATCAGCATGCAACATTAAGGCTTTTTCAACTACATCGAACTATGAACAGCTCTCAAGCATAAGAAGCCACTTCTAGCCTAACGTATACATACACCTTTTCTTGACATATATACATCCTTTCTTGACATACATACACCTTTTCTTGACAGATATGGTTATCATCTGATGAAAGTTTTGTCAAAGGCACTCATTTTTTTAATCATCTCACCCCCAAGGAGGGTGATAATGTCACTAGGATGCAGCAACAATAATAAAAATAATGATAATTATTGTATATTATTATCACCATCAGAAAAGATGTGTGTATATATATATATATATATATATATATATATATATGCTAAAGAAAGATTGTCCACATATGCTTCTTATAATGTGTAGATAGAGTAGGCCAATGAAATAAATTTCAGACAAAAAAAAGCAGTAATAATAATGAAAATTATTGTATATTATTAGGTCTTTTATGATAATTATTGTATATTATTAGGCCTTCTTCTGAATGGACTCCTTGTTTAAGTTGGTGAATGCTGTCATGATCCTTGCTTTCGTTTCCTCTTTGGTGTTAAAAGGAGTTTTGTTGGTCTCTCACTCAACTGTGCCCCACACACAATTATCAAGGAGGTTGCAGTCTGGGGAGTTAGCTGGCCAGATGTTATTTTGTTGATGTGGTTGCAGAAATTGTCTGACAACCATGATTGGGTTCTCCTGTTTGTATGGCATGGTGCAGAGTCCTGTTGCCAGATCATCTGAACGCTTTCTATGGAAATAGCAATAGAGCAGCAAGAGGCTTTTGACGTTTTGTCTGTGGGAAAGAGGTCGTAAGGTGGAAAATAATTTATCATTTACAAAAATATTTTTTTTTATGTATTTAGAGATTCTTGAAAAATTTTTTTCATCTGCAATGTTATCAATTATGATCTGACATCTCAGCTTTAGTCATTTTCTCACTGCCATAATATAAATTCCCTTTTATTTCATGTTCTATAAATATTTTCATGGTAATTGTTCTAATCAACTTTCTTCTCTTATACTCTATGAATTTAAGTGCAGTACGTGATTAACAGCTAGATTGACAGCAGGGACTAGTTAGTAGCCCTCAAAGACGTTAGTAGCCCTCAAAGACAACATCCATAGATATGAGTGTCCAGCCATCTATATATATATATATATATAATCACTTTAAGGGCTATTTTTAGTGGATACTCATATTTGAGTAGATGGTAAAAGTAACTTTTAAAAATCGGTCAAATTAATAAATTAAAATAAAATTACTTATGTAGAAAAAGAAATATATATATAGTGTATTGGGGCAGCAGATCATTATTCAAACATAATTTGTAAATTTATAATAAAGAAGCTTAGAATAGCTCATGATCAAACAATAGACATTCATTGTCTGTTATATTTAATAATATATGTTTGAATATAAATATATATATATATATATATATATTTTTTTATATATTTTCAAATTATATCACACACACACACATATATATATATATATATATATATATATATATATATATATATATATATATATATATATTATATAATAATTCATTTAATAGGTTTTGACCTTAAGGTTTATATCATCATTTTAAAGCCAGTACTTTGTATTATCCATTATAATAAAAACTTAACTAAAGGACAATCTGTGATTTATTTTAACTAGGTCTGCTCTACTCATTGTATTGAGCACTTTATTTAGTTATTTTGAATTTTTAATTGGGTTTGGGGGGGCCTTGAACTCATATGCTGGACTTATTAATTTTGGTTAATGTACATGTTCTTGGTTCTTTTTTTTTTTATACCTTTTTTTATTTTAGTGTTGGCCTGTTTATAAAATAATACACCAAAGGTTTTGTTCCGAGTATATAAACAGTTTCTTATACTTATAAATTAGAAGCTATTAATAATATATATAATATATAATAAAATAGATATCTCTCTTATATAAATATATTTTAAAAAAATAATATATTTTAAATCTGTCACTAGCATGCATATGGTTACAGAGAGAAAAGATTTGGTTTAATGGGTTGATTAAAAAAACAGGATAAATGATGAACAAATTCAAGTAATTTGCAAATGGTGGTTGATGCTGCATTTAAATTTTTGATTTGTGTTCTAAAAAATTAAAAAAAATCCAGTAACATTTCAAATTCCCACAAGAATTGAGAATAAAAAACTGTTGGAGTAAAAAAATTTAGATTTATGATTTCAGCAGTTTTCTATCAAAATTTGTTGAGATGTTTTCCTATTAGCACACTTCATGTTAAAAGAAACATCATTTAAGATGGTTCATCAGAACAGTTTTATGAAAAAAATGTTGCCAATGACTTATGTGTTTCCTGAAAAAGTGATAAAGATATAACATATTAAATATCAATACTGATAACATTGAACATCCATATTTGGATTTTGTTAAAAATTTTTTGATGAACAGGAGGGCACCACACCAGATATTTTGCAACAGTATTCAATGCATGGATTCAATGGTTGATTTGGTTTTTTATATATTCAAGGTAGCTGATAAGTTACATTTTTTTTTTTTCATTTCACCCATGCAATTTGGACAATAAAGCCACTAATATACAAGTGGTTACTTTTTTAAAAAGAATTTGAAAAAAAACTTTCTATTCAAAATTTTCACAATTTTTTTAAGAATTTTTTTTGACTGATTTTTGTATATTTGATTTAGGTCATATTTTTTATAAAAGATTTAATTAATGCTTAAATTTTTTTTAGGAACCTATAATTAATGCCAAATGACATTTAAGAACCTATAATTAAAATATAGATCTTAATAAATTTAATAATTTTAAATAATTATATGATATAACTATGTTTTTAAAAAAAAAAAAATTAACAAACCATTTATAATTAAAAAGAATTTTATAGTAATATTTATCATCTTGGTAGAATATTAAATCTTTTTTTTAAAGTTAGTCTTATAAATAAAAATACTAATCCATACCGTCAATTTAAAAAAGTTTATGTTATCAAATTCAAATTCTGTTGAACAATGCAGACAATAATGCAGTTTTCAAAATCATTTTACAATTGCATTTCAAAATAATTCTGTTAGAAACAGGAGAAATTCAGAAAATTTTTAAATGTGACTAAAAATGTTATTCGTTGTAGATCCAATGCAAGAATTTAAATTATTCTTTTTTATTTTAAATTTTAATAAATGGAAATCCAAATTTCTGAATGTGGTCTATGTAATTTGTTTTGAAAATAAAAATTTGAATAGGCTTTTGGCTTATTTATTTTTATCTATATTTTTACATAATAAATGATTTGTGTATGGAAAAATTCTTGGAAATGAAATAATTTGTGAAAATTTGTTCTTCATGGAAATAATGCATGTACTGTTGTGATGTTTCAACAATGCCAGTGGAATGTTAAATTCTGTCCGATGATTTTTCATATTGAGAAATTTCCATGGAATAATTTTTTCAAAAAGTTTAGAAATACAGATTAGAAATATTTTAAATAGTAAAAACAAAAAAAATGCTCTTTCATGTTTCTGATTATAGTGGGACTGAAAATGTATATATTTTTTGTTATAGAGTAAAAACACCACCACAAGACCATTTAAATAGCATTTTTCTCTTACTGATGGAGAGGTTTAATATTTTTAGTTAACTCTTTTTGTTGAAAAAACGTCTTCAGGTGGATAGGAAATAAGATGAGGCTAATTCTGAAATAAAAGAGTCTCATCTGGGAATTTTACTAAAAATAATCCCAAATGTTTTTTTTCAAAAAAATTTCAGGAAATTGAATCACATCCTAAGAAAAATGGCAAGGTACAAAAATTGTTATTAAACATTTTTAAACACAATGTTACAAAGTCTGTTAATTAATTAAAACATTTTTTTATATTTATTCTCTGAATAAATTTTTTTTTTATTTTAAATGTGTGTAAACCTTTTAAAATTTATGACAAATAAATCTCAAACAAAAGAATAACTCTTGGCTATGAAACAATAATACAATTTCAAGTCTTCATCTCACTGTTCAAAACATGTGATTTTTTAAAATTTAAATTCAATTTTTTTTTAATTTATCTAGAAGTATTATTTGTTTAAATTTCTACCAAAAAAATAATTTTAAATATTGAATCTTTTCCAACAATATTAAAAATTAAATTATCTATTTTATTTATAAGTTTACAATCAAAAAATTGTTTCATCTTTGTTGTCATTCTGACTTCAACATTCTTACAAAAAATTCTCAATATATATTTCATCAATGTTTATTGATCTATACCAACATTTTCTTTTTTTATGAATTCTTTATTTAGTCTATGGGTTGTTAATTTCTTGTTCCACTATTTATTTTTTCCCGTTTTATATCCCATCTATTTCTTATTTTTTTTTAAACATCAATTTGTTATTTGCCATTTCCACAGAGTCCAAATTAAACTGCCAATAACCAAGTGATTGAACTCACAAATACTATCATGACCAAATTTTTGAAGTAATATTTAATCCACTTTTGTGATTTTTTTTAATAATCTTTAATCCACTAAGGAAAAATCCTTATTATTTTTTAATCCACTAAATGAAAAAAATTAATCTTTTAATTTACTAAAGAAAAAGTCCCAATTAATTTTAATCCAATAAACAAAAATCCTATTTTATTTTTTAATCCAAATAGGTGATTTAAAATGTAATTTTAATTTTTAATTTTTATGCAACTGTTCATAAAAATTTTTTCCTTTTGAAAATTTGTCCTTATTATTTTTTTATGAGGGCTAGGCGATTGTTTTGTAATAACATTCATTTGTTAGTTTGTTGTTTCAAATTAATCTTTAATCTGATTTTTTCTTTGTTTTCATAATTTTTTAATTACACAAATTTTGTCCCTATTTTTTTTTTTTCAATTTAACAAATTTTGTTCTTATGTCAATTTTTAATTGACCAGTTGATTAATTATTTATTTAGGAATGGTAGATTGATAACAAAAAAAAATAGGCTATTTTCCATCCTCACATTTTCATTAAACTTTTATAGATGTACAATGCAAATGTTCTTTTCTGATCTTTTTATCATTATATGTCTACATCATTGCACATGCATGGCTAATTTCAGAAGCTATAATTGAAAACTCCAGCAAACTAGTTAATAGTTTCCAATTTATTTCTAAAAATTACATTAAAATTGACATTGGGCAAGCTGACCAATTTTAAAAAAAAAAAAAAATGATAAAATTTTCTTTCAAATTATTGATTTCAAGGAAAATATATATTTTTAAAAATGTCATATTTGAAATGCATTTGTCTTTTTTTTTTTGTCTTAGTCTACCATTGCTATTCGAAGAAAGGTCTAGATATGGCATGAAATATTCGGACTGTTCATAAAAAAACTATCACTGACTTCCCATTTTCAAAAAAAAAATGAGAAAAATGGTTTGAACGAATTAAAATCACAGTTGTCTTTTTGGTATTTTCTTCAATTTGACGTTTCCTTTGTTCAGAAATACGAAATTAAAATCATGATCAGGCTTATCATACTTCATCATTAAATTTAAAAGAAGTCCTTTTTTGAAGATGGAGAAATATGAAAGAGGCATTTGTTGAAATTTTACACATTTACCGTTTTGGGACTTTAAAAAACATCTCAAAAAGCATTTGATAGGGTTTTTTGTTTCATGATATTTTCTTTAAAGCTTCAGGGTTATGGAATTACATGTCGATTGTTCGACTTAATACAATCATTCCTGTCAAACCGTGAATTGAAGATCGTTCTCAACTGATTCTCCTTCAGCTCCTATCCCATGAACACAGGTGTTCCCCAAGGCTCAATCCTAGGCTCTACTCTGTTCCTTATCTTCATCAACAATCTTCCTGACATCATAGATTCCCAAGTAGGCATCTACGTGGACAACACTACAATTTACTCCTGCTTCAAAGACAAATCTATTGACGCTGACTATATTAATCTGGTTGTTTGTCTTGAAAAGGACCTCCAATTGGTTTTGAACTGGGGCAGGAATTGGCTGGTTAACTTTAACGCCTCAAAAAAAAAACTGCTCTCTATTAATCACCACAGAGATCCTTCCCTGCCCCCCATTAGAATGTCTGACGCTCAACTTCTCGAGAGCACCTCTCTGCGGCTGCTCGGTCTCACGTTGACTGCTGACCTGAGATGGAACAAATACATTGAGTCAATTGCTTCGTCCACCGCAAGGAAAGTTGGCTCCCTGTGCCGCGCCAGGAAATTTTTTCTCCCCAGAATCGATCCTTCAAATCTACAAATCAACCATTCGACCTTGCATGAAGTATTGCTGCCATGTATGGTCTGGGAGACCCTTCTGTTTGCCTCAGGGTTCTTGATAAAATCCAGAGACAGATATGCAATGTAATTGGCCCTGATCTGGCATCTCTGCAGTCGCTATCTCACAGATGTGCCATCGCCTCTCTCTGTCTTTTTTACAAATACTTTCATGGTAATTGCTCTGATGAGTTGCTTTCGCTGGTTCCCAGACTTCATGAATTCAAGCGCCCCTACGAGGCTGGCATCCCGCTCTCACCCTTTCACTGTTGAAACTGTTAAATGTAGCCGTCTCTTCTACTCCAATAGCTTCATGTCTCGCACCTCTCGCCTGTGGAACTCCCTTCCCTATTCCAGTTTCCCTGAGAGCTATAATCTCCAACTATTCAAATGTAATGTCAATCGACATCTCCAGTTGCCTTGATCTATCCACTATCCTTCTCCTCATCCTTTCCTCTATCACTCCTATTTGATCTTGCTCCAAATCTTCTGTAACCCCTTGCGTCCTAGTGGCTTCCCGCCTTGCTTGGGGTGAAAAAATAAAAAAAAAAAAAAAAAAATTAAAACCTGATACATTTTGATTTTTTTAATTTCCTATTAATATTATTAAAAAAAAAATTTATTTTCTCTAACGGCTGGGATAAAAATTCGTAAATCTGTTTCAAACGCTTTATTTATAAACTGTTTAAATATGATTTTTTTGTCTTGAAGCAAATGGTAACGAAAAGAGACCACTTTCCTTGTTTCGAAAATTTTGAAAACTGTTTGCCCAAATTTTGAATTCAAACAAATTGACGGTTAGATTGAATTACGAAAATATGGGGAACCCAGTGTGGTTTTGTTGTTCCTCCAATCAGATTTTTAATGATGACATAAATCTATTCATAGAATTTCTTAATGTTAATAAGTAATAAATTGTTGCCTTCTCCATAAGTTTCCCTGACTGGATTTAAAGAATAGAATGGGTCAATCAGGATGTTGGAGGATGTTTAGTTAAAAAACTGTTCCCCACAGAAGACTCTACATCAATAAGTTTTTCATAATTTCCCACGAAGAGGGGGGATTAGTTTCCTATTGTTTTAATGAATTTGTTTTTTTACCCAAATTGTTAACAAATTTCTAGATTTAAATAAAGATGAGGAAAAGTCATTTATAGTATGGCAATAAAAAAAAGTGTTAACCAAAATAGCAAACCATAGATATCCTGTCCATTATCAGTTAGCCAGTTCCTCAATAGTTTTCGACAAAATAATACTTTAATATCATTTAAAATATTTTTTGTTTTAGTTTTATTTTTCTTTTTTATGGTTTGGGGCATTTTACAAGGATGGGGTTTATATTTTCAGCATAAAAATAGTCCGCCATATTTTGAAGAGGTTCAGTTTTTTTATCAAAATCAATATCTTGAACGTCAATGAAATGCTTTGAGCTAAAAGGGGAATTAAATAGATGTTTCTATATGCAAATAAATGCAAGTGAGGTTTATATATACATATATGCAAAAATAGAAAGGAATAATATTTGATTAGACAAACATATGGTATATGTGATTTCTGAAACAACCTTGTCTCTCAATATTTCTTTGAAATTAAATCCATCCTATATATAATATATAAAACATTCAGGAAATAAAACCAAGGTTTGTTTGTGTATATATTAAAAATTCTTACCAAAATGTTTATGCATTTTGTACATACACATATATATTAAATATATATATATCACACATACATATACTCATTTACATAATGTTTGTATATGTATATATATATAGCATATGTCTTAATTGTGTACGTATTTATAAATGGTCTCGTATATATTTCATATATATGGATATGTATATATATATATATATATATATATTTATATTGTTATATATATATATATATATATAAATGTAAACCTTTGTATATATATATATAAGGTTTAGATTTTCTGATGAATGATATGTTTATAATTGTGTTTGTGTCAATAGACTATGAAAACAGAATGTCAATATGAAATAGCAATGTTTTCACCCTATCCATTTTCTAAAATAATCTTTTTTTCCAATTTTTCTTTGGAAACTTCAAGAGAATTTGTTTTTTGATACTTAGTTTGTTGCTATTTAAAAGACCCCAGTCAAACTATTTTTTGTATCAACGTCTTTTATAAATATAAAAAACTGAAGAAAGCCTCATCCTTGATTTAATGCCCCTTCAAAAACAAAATTTTTTATTTTTTGGATTATATTTTTGGTCAGATTTTAGTTAGAAGTGAATTCATCAATATAAATTTTTACAACCATTTAATCATCTCTTATATAACAACACACTGTACCATATAATATATTCATATATCCAAATATATATAAAAATTCTAATCAACAATACCAAAATCTTCTATCACAGAACAATTTGTGGCTAGACGTTTGGTTATTAAATCCTTTAACGATTGAATTTGAAACCAAAAACCCAACATAAATAAAGGCTATCGTCGCAATACACAATTGGGGAAAATTTAAACATATTTTTTAACTAATCCCAAATGCCAAATTTATACCCCCCCCCAACTTAAATGAACTTGAATCCAACATTCAACACAATGAAGTAGGATAAATATATATATATATATATATATATATATATATATATAACCAGTTTCATATTGGAGTTATGAATAGCGAATTGGATTGAATGTTTTATCAATCAAGTTCAAATGACTTCAAATCACATTACATTTCATATATATATATACCCTTATATATAATATGAATCCACTTTCATATCCAGCTATGGGTAAAATAGCAGGACAGACTGGGTTCTATAGCCTTGGATGGCAACTGGTCTAGGAGAATAGACAACTCTGAATTCAAAACCTGCGGAGGGTCGTTTGGGAACCTTGTGGTATTTACAGTGCACCAGGTTTCTGTATTCGTCCCTTCAAAAAGTGTGGATGGTCCTGCACGAAGCCTTCACCAATATAATCAAATCTCATGTTAATTTTGTGGGCTGTCGGTTTCCTGAAAATATCTGTTGACCCTCATACTTCAGAAATAAACATGATCACAGCTATTTTTATATATATATATATATATATATATATATATATATATAAAAATATCATATATTCTTACTTTTTGTAATATATAATGAAATTATGAATAGTTAAAAATGTTACATTTTTCAATGAAAAAACACTGAGAAATCCATAGTCCAATATATCATAAAATTTTTCCAATCAATACAATTTATAATTCAAATTAAAATTAGTTCCAGGCCAGATGTAGTTTTTTTTAGTTTTTCTTTTATTTTTTTAAAATTTTTTTTCATTAAATGAATAAATTTTCATTAATTCCAAAATGAAAAATTTAAATAGAAAAAATAAAGGGATACAATTCTCTCCAATTTCAAATATAATCATTTAATAAAATAATATTTTATATTCCCAATTACATGTCAATTCAAAATTTAAAAATTGTCCCATGTTTTACCTGCCAAATTTTTTGGGGTCATCAACGATACCAACCATTTTTTCAGGCTTTTCTGGTGAGGAAATTAAAATAATTCAAGATGGATTGTAACATTGAAAATTTCGATTATAGTTTATGAACTGCATTTCCTTTTGGATATTTGGCTATCTTAGGGATTTAATAATTGGGCTCCATCAGCTAGGGCACAAATATCCTTAATTTAGTCGATCGCACAAATATATATTCATATATATATATATGGTATATATATAAATTATTTCGATAGAATCACCGACCATGTTTCCGTGAACAAGGTGAGCCTTTTGTGTTAGAGGATATGGGTCGGCTCTAATCTGATATTGATGGGTTTCCTAATTTATTACCATGCATATATAATATATAAATAATATATATAAAAATTGGATATATATATATATATATATATATATATCTCACACGACCCTTGACAACAATTGATCTATCACTTTTTTCTGATGATTCCAAATGGAAAGTTTAGTCTTAAATGTGCAATATTTATGTCTGAAAGGTATTTTTGTCAAAATAGAAATGTATAAATATAAAAGTCATGGCCTGATTGATTGCATCTAGAATGAAAAATACTAGCCTGCCTAGTGTTTACTTCGAATTTTTTTTTTTATATATATACATTATATATAATTACTATAAAGTTTTTAAGGAATATACATTATTTTGTCTTGAATCTTTTATAAATATTTTCTTAAATTTTAAAAATTTTTTTGTGGTACAATGACCTTATAAACCCAATCTTTAATCCAGATATTGAGTTTATATATTAATATATATATATAATATTATATTTAAATTAGTTGTTGAAAAATCTGTTTTCCTGTTTTCCAAGAACTACCATTCGCTTCACCCCATCTAAATTATACCTATTTGTCTCCATCAATTTTTTACAAAGTTTTTTTCAAAAATTCCCAACCTAACTTCTTAGAAAAAATGAATGTTTTTTTTTTGTTTTTACCTTTTATACTAACACCATAATCACTGAAAATGTATATCAAACTCTTTTCTTTTGTTTAACATAAAAAAAGGAACTTGGTCTTCTTTCAAAGGCATTTGACAATGTTTAATTTGATTCTTTTCTTTGTTTGACATTGAGGGCTAATGGTTTTATAAATTTTAAACACACAGTAATTTATTTGTCCCTATTAAATTGTGAAATGAATGTTTATAGATCTTTTTCACACAAACGTGGATTTCCCTCTCAATACTCTTCCAAAATGAAATTCTTATTATTGTTTCTGATCTTCAAATGAAGACCCTCCTAGATTTCATCAAGAACCCCAAGCTACCCATTTAAAACAATCTCATTTAAAGTTTAAAGCAAATCCAAAGATAGAAAATAAAACACGAGCCAACAGTTTGTTGAAAAAGGACCTTCATATCTAAAACCTGTGGCCAGTGTTGAGGCTTTGTAAATTTTTCAGTTTTAAACTAAAAGTGTTCTCATTTTAATCATAATTGAAAACTTTTAGGTGAACCTCATTTCAGTCATTTAATGTTAATAGTCATCCGAGCAACACACTTAGTTTATTTGATTTCTCATGTTTTCAACTGACTTTAAGTAGTCTAATAACTTTACTGATATTCATAGCTGCATCTACTGCAAGGAAATTTAAAACTTGTGTTTACCCAAAAGAATTTAACTTGCAGAATTACAAATCTACCATTCATCCACTCGTTTGAATACTTTTTGCCATATATTGCATATTTGGTCCTCCTGCTATTCATCTCAAGAGGTTCTTGATGGAAATCCAAAGAAGGATCTGCAATGTAATCAATCCTGACTTGGCAACTCGACTTCAGTCACTTTCTCACCGATATGACATGGCTTCCCTCTGTTTTTTCAACAAATATTTTCATGGCAAGCTTTTTTCTTTTGTGTCCTGACTACGTTAATTTAAGTGTGCTACTAGATTGGCATTTACTGTTGAAATAGCTAAATGCAACTGCCTCTTCTGTTCCAACAGTTTCTTTTCTCACACTTCCTGCCTGTGGAACTCCCTTCTCTTTTACTTGCTTCCCTGATAACTACAAACTTGAAACATTTAAATGCAATGAAAATCACCATGTTCTGTTGTCTCGAATCCTGTTCATCTTTTATCCTTTCCTCAATCCCCACTATACTTACTCTTTTCTCTCATGTTCACTCTCAGGAACCCGCTGCGTAGTAGTGACATTCCTGCCTTTCTTGGGGTAAAATGATTAAAATATATATATATATATATATATATATATATATATATATTTCTAAAGAGTAAAACTTTCCAGAACATTATTAGACTTTGAATTCTATCACTTTATGCCCTCCATAGCTTGCCTGACTTTTCAGCTAACCTGATGAATATTGATGAGCATTCCTAATTCAAAAGTTTTAAGAGCCATAATATTTTTGTTCTTGTATATAGATACTTGTTACAAAATAAAACCTTTGCATTTGCCACAGAGAATGGAACACACTGGTTAAGATAAGTTTTCCTTTGGTCTTTATTCATATATATATATATGGTGGACTCTCCCATTGTGAACAATAAATGAGGATCAACATTGGATGGGGCCTTTCATTTTACACATGTATGCTAGCAGGGGCTGCTGTGGAGAAAATCAGGTAAGAGAAAGACATATTTCATGTGTGCTTTCTTAAGTGTGATACTAGCCCAGCCTTGCTGCAGGCGACAAAGCCACACTGACAGATGAAATTTCTTAAAGCAGGATTTTGATGGCATCTCTGCTAGAGAGCTTGACGAAGCTGATCACGGTGCTTCAGTCTACTGTCTTCAAAACCCTTTAACTCAGTGAAACATGTCTTATGCCACTCTTTTTGGTTTAATGCTTGGGCTTCCCAGGTTTTCAGATCAAAGTTGAGACGTTTCAAGTTGTCTTTTGTCTTTGTAACATAAGAGTGTACATCCAACTGAATGCCTGGAGATTGGTAGTTATCCATACAGCACCATTTTTGGAAGGCTATGCTCATCCATTATTATATATATATATATATATAACATATAGTGCTGAATTAATAAAACATTGCTTGATGTAATATAACAGAGCTTTTAAGTATAGATTAATAAATATACATATTATTCCTCATCGATAGCATGATTCAGAATTTCATGTACAATTCAGTCTTCAAGTACTGAGTATAGACTGACTGTTACATAATTTAAATTTTAATAAAAATATCAGGTTATCACAATTTTGGCACAGTTATATATTGCACAGGGACTAGAGTTTTTTAATTTAAAAAATATATTTGGCATTTAAAGTAAATGGGATTTGTATATATATATATGAATAAAAAAATATTTTAGAGTTATGAATATTATTTTGTATTATTATATTAAGCCTAAAGGGATATTACTTGTTCTTTTTTTTAAAATAGAAATCATAATTTATATTAAACATTTATCTGGATCAAGATATTTAAATGTTTAACCATTCACCAATGCTAAAAAAAGATTTTTAACAAAACTAATAATGTCAGGATCAGCTATATTAATATTAATATATATATATATATATGTATATATATATATATTTTAGGTATTACACCAACATATCAAACATGACTGCAATTATATGTATATAATTATATGTAGCAATTTTTACATGTTTTTGGTGTAATATCCTAAAATAAAAATATTGCAGTACTTTTGTATTGAGCTCTCTTTTAAATTAAATGTTACGAATTTGGAATAGTACTTTATTTGTTTTCTCATTTTACTTTTTATATATATATATATATATATATATATATATATATATATAATATGAAATGGATTAAATCTGACAAATATTTTAATATATTTATCTGTTTATATGCTTTTTATGGATACACTTATTCAAGTAAATGCTCTGTTTTTTTTTTTAGTTAAACAGCATGAATTACATTTACCAGCCTTAATGTTCAGTTTGATCCCTATCAAAGAACACATATTTTCTATGAATTTCACTGAGTTAACATTGGATGAGACCTTCCATTCAGTGTTCTATTATTTTAGAATATTAAATCACTCTACAGGTTTGATTATTCTAACTAGATATTGAGCACTTTTTAACACATAATTTTAAACAACTATAATAGTGTTTATTTATTCAATTATATAAACATATATATATATATATATATATATATATACACACATGTCACATACATACACACAAAAAAAGAGTAAGAATAAATACTATATATATATATATATATATATATATATATATATATATATATATATATATATTATAAATTAATTGATTTAAAATATGTTTTTTTTTTACACAGTTCTAACCATGTTTCAAAAATGGAAGCTAAAAGCCCCAATTTAATTTTGTGATTAAATTAAAGACATTAGTTCCATTTTCATCCTCAAGCCAATTTGCTGTTCTTTCTTTTTATTTATATATATATATATATATATATATATTTATACAGAACACACAAAAAGTAAGAATAAATACTATATATATATATATATATATATATATATATATATATATATATATATATATTCAGAGAGTGAGAGCGCCATTGTATGTTCTATGCCTGTAGGTGGCAGTGGGTAGATGTAATACCTTTGTTACTTGGCTGCTGCTCTTATTATTAAGATGGATGGGCAACACTGGTCTTCACCCATCCCTAAATCTCCATGCACCAAACCCTGTAAACCGCTTCAGCGGGCACTGCACTCTTCTCTGCACAGCTAGTACTGGAGAGGTATAACTCCATGATAATAAAACCTAAGGAGTGTTGTTCATTGTGTTTGTGGCAAATATTTGCACTAACTCCGTTTTTATCAGCACTTCCAATAAGTGTGGCTGGTTCTACACAAGCCTTCACCACTCTAAATAAATCTTTCGTATGGATAGTCTGCAGTTCAGTTCTGTGTTTCTTCTTTGCTATTTCACCTGAGCAACAAGTCCACTGGCGAGAGATTTATGTCAACGTGGACAGGTACAGGATTAAAAACTGAACTGAAAGACACTCATATGCCAAAAACGATGGGAAAGTCCATCATATATGTATATGGTGGACTCTCTCCTGTCGTATTCAATGTATGAGGGTCAAGCAGCTCAGTTTCTAGGAACTGACAGCCCAAACATCAGTATATATGATTTGATTATAGTAATGAAGGCTTTGTGCAGAACCAATCACACTTTTTGAAGGGCCGAATACAGAGACCATTATGTACCACAAGGTTGCCAAAAAACCCTCCACAGATTTTGAATTCAGAGTTGTCCTTCTAAACAAGTTGCCATCCAAGACTATAGAACCCAGTCTGTCCTGCTATTTACCCATAGCTGGAGGGAGAAAAAGAGGAGTAATACCTTTCCCAAGGGTATTAGCATGTAAGTGAATGTAATGGATTTGACTGGAATTCAAACTCGGCTCATTGATTCCTCAATCTAATCCACTATTCACTACTCCACCATGCCTCCTATGTGTGTGTGTGTGTGTGTGTGTGTGTGTGTGTGTGTGTGTGTGTATATATATATATATATATATATATATATATATAGTTGTAATTGGCACCCACTTGCATCAGGATCATCATCCTCCCTTCTTATTCCTTTTCTCCACTTCTGAAGAGTCATAAGCGGGAATCATAGAGGAGTGTGGGTGGTGAACATGACTGGGCATTCATCGGGCCCTCCTAATCATCTTGCAGATCCTCTTTGTGTTGATGGGTAGACTCGAAAGTCTCAGTATCTCGGATGGTCCTACCATCTGTGATTTTCATGATTTGCAACAACAGTTTCCCAGGGTTCGCTTATGATGTCTTCAACTGATCCTTGAAGTGTTGTTTTGTGCCTCTTCATAGCCTTTTGTATCTGGCAAGTTCTCCAAACAGGTTGATATGTGGGAGTCGAGTGGGATGCATTCAAGACATGTTACCTGCTCAGCATATGTCATGTTGAAGGATGGTAGACTAGATGCTGATGAGAGATGTCCAAGAGAGGACCTCATTGTTGGTAATGCAGTATATATATATGAGTACATGCATATACACATACACATATACATATCTATAGCTGGCCACTCATATTTAAGGATACCTGTTTACTAGGGTGGTTAGTCAATCCGTATTGCAACTGCTTGCTCAGGCAAATTTGTGTTTGTCAATACCCACAGAACCCATTTGTGGTTTATACAGCAACTATGTTGAGCAGACCTTAGTTACAGTTTCTGGGAGAGTGTGTTATCTAGTGTGATCAACATCCTGAACAAGGTCACAGCTATTGACAGACCCCCAAGTGTTCTGTCTACCAATTTCACTCACAAGGCTTGGGTCAATCCATGGTATGGTTTTCAGGCACTTTGCAAAGGTGCCGCACGCTGAGATTGTCCCCCTCTAGACTGATAACATCAATGGTCTGAACAGTGACATAGTTTTAAGGTAAATGGAAGCATAAAGGACACAGATTTGATACTCACAGGACAGGTTGAAGGCAGAAGGGAAATAGGAAAGCCGTGAATAACCTAACAAATTAGCTGGTGTAAATAGTTCACAGAACAGGGATCAGGAGTGATAGTAAAAAGACAAAATTTACTAAAACCTATAAAGGAAAGGAAATTGTGGAGAGCCATGATCGTTCATGCCCTGTCCTAAAGTGATGCATAGATGAAAGATTAATTGCTCCAGATAACGGAAATCAATTATTTTTATTAAATTTTATAAAAGTTAATAGCGGTAAAAAAAACGAATTGATATTGTATCGATGCTATGAACAGGACATCTCCTCTAAAACATTTGATAATTTTAGATTCTAATGAATGTCTCAGCTCAAGGTTTAAATAATGGCAATCGAAATTTGTTTCTACAGAAGAATACGAAGAATCCCATATATTTGAAATTCTTTAGGTACACAATAAGGAAAGAGAGATTACAGAATTTTACACTCACAGGTAAAGAGATGCAGAGGAAAGTCCTGGATAACCTAGCTAATGAGCTTATTTAAAGACCTACAAAGAAAAGGAAATAGTGGAGAGCCATGATTGCCCACATCCTGATGGAACAAGGCACATAGAAAAAGAAGAATGAGTTTGTGTAAATGGTTGTCAGAACAGGTATCAGGAGATATTAAAAAGGCAAACTTTACTAAGACCTACAAAGAAAAGGAAATTGTGGAGAGCCATGATTGCCCACATCCTGATGGAACAAGGCACATAGAAAAAGAAGAATGAGTTTGTGTAAATGGTTGTCAGAACAGGTATCAGGAGATATTAAAAAGGCAAACTTTACTAAGACCTACAAAGAAAAGGAAATTGTGGAGAGCCATGCTTGCCCACATCCTGATGGCACAAGGCACATAGAAAAAGAAGAATGAGTTTGTGTAAATAGTTGTCAGAACAGGGATCAGGAGAGATAGCAAAAAGGCAAAGAGCTACAAAGGAGAGGAAGTTGTGGAGAACCATGATCTCGCATGTAATGAAGAGACACAGCTCATAGAAGAAGAAGAAACATGCATTTGTATGTGTGTGTCTGTGTTGGGAGATAAAATGGAGGTCCAAGTAACTGAAACAAAAATTATTCCATTGCTCTGCCTTGATCAAAAACAAAGATTTGATTTGTTAGATAACATTCATTCCACCTCTCTCTCTCTTTCTTTTTCTCTATGCCTCCCCCAGCACTGTGTACACTCTGAGCATCCCAAGCTCAAAGCTGAATGTGCGGTTCAACTGTTTGCTGGCGTATTGAGATTCCAGATCAAAATGTCAGTGTATACAGCCTCAGCTTAAAGCCTTTGATCTCGGTTAGAGATTTTCTTTCCCTAATACAGGTTTTAAGTTTGGAGCCGAACCAGTCAGAGTGGGGAAGGAAAATCCTTGGCGATATCAAAGAAAATTAAATAAGTTAAAAAAAGATAATGAGAACCCCCCCACACCAACAAAAAGAAAAAAAAAAACACTTGCCCATTGAAGTCTCCTTCTAAACTGTACACTTAGTTGAAATATTTCCATTTGTAAAAACAGCTGTGGCTAATTCTTTTTTCTTTTTTTTCTCACATGCTATCTGCTGTGTATATATATATATATATATACACAAAGCAAAAAATATCCTGCTTTGATAGAAGCTAAATCCTGATATGTGTAAAATGTTAATGGTGAGATTAACTGTCGCCATAGTGTCGGTTGAAATTTATAAAATCTTACAAAGATTTTCATAAAAATCGTTTTCTCAACTCCACTCGATGTTATCATTCCTTCTAATTTCCTTCCTAACCTTTTGTTCGGTTTATGGTCACATCATATTGAAAGACCAGTTCTCATACAACCACCAAAGTTAAGAAACATCAAGCCTGGTCAGTACCATGATAGGTGACTGCTTTGGAATACAAGCTGCTGTAAGCTTGGATATGCAAGTGATGTAATGGATAATGGCTCGGAATTGTCAATTGAAGAATCGAGTTCCAATTCCATTTCATTCTTCAGAAAGTTATGAATCTACCTCTTTTCTCCCCAGCTATGGGTTAATTAGTAAGACTTGTATCACTAAATCATTATTATCTCCAAGAAAAATTTCTTACAATCTAAACATATTTTCTGGCTTTAAATAACCAGGTAACGTCAATCTGCTAATTGAAAAAAACTTTTTACTTGTATTAATTATATATCTAGTTATCAATCCATCTATTCTCCACCCAGCTATGGGTAAAAAGCAGGACAGACTGGGTCTTATAGTCTTTGGTGGTAACTGGTCTAGTAGAAGAATAACTCTGAATTCAAAACTTGAGGAGGCTTCTTTTTGGTGATCTTGTGGCATACTCTTGGAAAAGAAATGGATCCACCTCCTCTTCCCTCATGTGTGAGCTAATTAGTAAGACTTGTATCAGTAAACCTTTATTATCTCCAAAAATAAAATAAAGCTAGATACAAAATATTTAGATTTCAGCATTAAATAACATGCAGATGGTTGATATACCACTAAGTAAAAACAGCCAAATTCGTGGATAATTCATTATTTGATCATTTCAATATGGGCTCTATGTTATTCAATTACCTTCATCAGCCTGTAGGTAGATACAGGTTAGGTCAGTTTTATACTTGCTTTTGCAACCACCTACCTGGAAGGAGTTCCTTTTTGTGTGTGAATATGTGGGGGGGTTTAACTTCTTAGTAGGGATGCAGTTACATGTTTTCTACTGACAAGTGGAACGATGATATTGAATCAACTGCTAACCCTGCTGCAAGATAAGTTAGAGCTCAGTTTGTTATACTAGACAAAAAATTCTTACAATCTAAAAATATTTTCTGGCTTTAAATAACCTGAAAAAGGTCGATAACCCATAGAAAACAAATCAATCAGTCATAACCTTTTGGCTAAGGTAGTACAAAAAGACTTCATCTTGTTTATAACATTATCTTCCCTTCTAGTTACATTGTGCAAGTCATTTGAGTTGTTGCTACTGTTGGAAGTCTTCAAGCAATGTCGTTTTTGTATTTCAATAAATTTTCTCATACAAAAAGTTGATGGATACTCAAGAACAATCTGCAGTACAGCTCCCACTTCTACGCCAGTGCACATAGAAAACTTAGGACCTCTTCCCGTAAGATCACTGACTGATCCAGTTCTTTCAAACCATGCGATTAGGTTCCAAATCATGTTATTGCTGGTAGATACTTTGACATTAAAATGTTGCCAGTATTTTCTCTGAGTTTGAATAATTGATCTTTCATTGGAATAGAAAACTCATTGCTGGACATTATATGTAGTCATTTTAAGCTCCACGGGATGTTTTTTAACCTGTAAAAAAAAAAAAAAAAAAAACGAAGAAAATAAAAAAGATTGAAAACAAATAAGTTATGACTTTTTCAAACCCTTCAGTTTTTCTGTGGCCACCCTATATTATGGCTCCCTACAATTTACTGTTTTTTTGTTGCTCTAATTAACATTTGACCCATAACCATTCATCTTTGTCACTGTTTTATCATCCATTCATTCTTGTTCTGGGTGCCTTCAGGCTATGAGGAATCATAGCTCTTCACAACTTTCTATCTTTTGATGCTCCAAGTATCTCTTGTTTCTTCACCAGGTTGTTTTCTGCTATTTTTCTTACCTTCAGTACACC
This sequence comes from Acanthosepion pharaonis, assembly GCA_903632075.3. Lineage (NCBI taxonomy): Eukaryota > Metazoa > Mollusca > Cephalopoda > Sepiida > Sepiidae > Acanthosepion > Acanthosepion pharaonis. The sequence goes on along the minus strand of CAHIKZ030001964.1, from coordinate 23,996 downwards.
CTGTGGATGTTAAAATTGCTTAGCATTCTTTCTTCATTATGTGCCCAAAAATTTAATTTGTCTCTTTTGGGTTGTTAGAAAGAGTTTCTCTTCAATTTCCTTAAAACTTCCTCATTGCTCATATGTTCTGTTCACAGTATTTTGAGCATTCATTGGTAGAAATATAGCTCTGTAGCTTCAAGTCTCTTTGCTGTGGTTAATTTTCCTGTATTCACTGCCCTGTAGGAGATTAGATATTACATAGCAATTCAGCACTCTTTTCTTTGTTTCTAAACACATTTTCCTATCTCTTAATACTTTGCTTATTTTATGAAAGGCATGAGGAGATTGTCCAGCATTCACTTCCATATAGGAGATTAGATATTACGTAGCAGTTCAGCACTCTTTTCTTTGTTTCTAATGACATTTTCCTATCTCTTAATACTTTGCTTAGTCTATGAAAGGCATGAGGAGATTGTCCAGCATTCAGTGCCATATTTGAGATAAGATATTACATAACAGTTTAACAGTTTGTTTCTAGTTTCTAATCTCTTAATACTTTGCTTGGTTTCTGAAAAGTGTCTTTTTTTTCTACTCTGGTGTGTATCCTAGTTTCTGTGTCCCTGTGTTCTGTTTGCCATCATCTATTACTGTACTTCCCACAGAATTAAATTTCCGAACCTGCTTGTTTTTCGGCATCTGTCTATATTTCTGAGATGAGTACACTATTTACATTATTCAGACTATTTTTGTACACTCCGGCCTTCTTCAGGTGGTTGGAATGTCGAACTGAACTCTTTATTTCGCTCACTGGGGTAGACTGTTCTAGTTCCATGTGCTATATTTAATGGATGTCAGTTATCAGTTAACTCCTGTTAATTCCCCTCTCCAAGTTTTCCACTGCCTTAACCAGGTATTGAACTCACACTCTTTGGGTCCTGTCACTGGATCTAACCAACGCCTTTATCCATTGTGCCACTTGTGTATGAATTTCTGGGTATTATAAACCTAATGTCTTCAGCATCATTTTTTACCAGTGCTCATATTGCAATTTTTTGCTGTTATCATTGCATGTTTTTACCAGAGCTCATATTGCAATTTTTGTTGTTATTATCACTTTTCTCTGGCACTTCTTATTAATGGTTCCCATATTGTATTCATTTCTATGTTTGGTCGACTCAGGAAATTTTTGTGGCCTAGCATATGTGCTGATTCCTTAAGTTTACGAATCTTCCAATGATGTTCTATGTCTATGATTTCAACTTGATCCCACAGAGGGTGGTGATTTCCCTTTTCTCTCCATATGTGGTCAGTCACACCTGATTTTTCCACTTCCCCTCATGTTACAGCTTTTTAGTGTTCTTGCAGCTTTAAAGGGGAGACAGACCATCCCCTTAAGTTAAGGTTTCAAGAACACCAAAAAGCTGTAACATGAGGGGAAGTGGAAAAATCAGGCATTGCTGACCAGTTCAACATTCCAACCATCAGAAGAAGGCTGGAGCGTACAACGGCCAAAACATTGTGATAAACATGGCAACAAAGATGAGGATGATAGTCCAAGCAATGTAAATAGTGTACATAATACCTCATCTCAGAAATATAGATAGATAATACAGAGTTTACACTTTTCACTCTTTCATTTGGACACTAGGCATAAGGTAGAGGGTGGTAGGTATCTATCTTAAAGGGGAGAGGTTTCATTAAAGAAAGCCCAGAATATTAATCTTATAACAACCAATGGGATTATTAGAAGAAAACATAATTTTTTAACCTAAATTTAACATTAAAGAAGAAATTAAGAACCCAAACATAAATTTAAAAGAATTAATGGAAGGAGAATTAGGTTTATAAATTATATTTAGTATATTATAAAGAAGGGGGAGGAGAGTAACAGGGTAGCTAAATAAGGTAAAATTCCACTATAGGAATTAGAATTAGCTTTTTTTGTTTTTTAATTTTTTATGTTGACATTTGAAGAGGATGGAGTTGGGGAGTGATTTGGGGTATCTCATTAAGGCAAAACTATATTATAGAAATTTGAATTTGTTTTTATGTTGACATTTGAACATTAATTCATTCCTATATATATATATATATATATATATATATATATATATATATATTCGACATTTTAGAGGGGAGGAGAGTAACAGGGTAGCTAAATAAGGTAAAATTCCACTATGGGAATTAGAATTAGCTTTTTTTTTTGTTTTTTTTTTTTTTATGTTGACATTTGAAGAGGATGGAGTTGGGGGAGTGATTTGGGGTAAGCTCATTAAGGCAAAACTATATTTTTTCAATTTGAATTTGTTTTTATGTTGACATTTGAACATTAATTCATTCCTATATATATATATATATATATATATATATATATATATATATATTCTACATTTTAGATGGGGAGGAGAGTTTACAGGGTAGCTAAATAAGGTAAAATTCCACTATTTCAATTAGAATTAGCTTTTTTTTTTTTTCATTTTTATTTGACATTTGAAGAATTTGGAGTTGTAATTTTGATTTGGGGGTAGCTCCTTAAGGCAAAACTATATTATAGAAATTTGAATTTGTCTTTATGTAAACATTTGAACATTAATTCATTTATATATATATATATATATATATATAATATAAAACACTCATATTCATTTATATATATATATATATATATATATATATATAAATTATCTCCCCCTAAAATGTTGAATATATATAAATATATATATATATATATATATATATATATATATATATATATTCAACATTTTAGAGGGGGAACAGAACTTAGGGTAAATAAATTTTTAAAATTCCACTATGGGAATTATAATTAGATTTTTTTTTTTTTTCATTTTTTAAATGTTGACATTTGAAGACTTAAGATTCTGGAGTTGGGGAGTGATTTGGGGTTTTCTTTAAATAAAACTATATTATAGAAATTTGAATTTGTCTTTATGTCGACATTTGAACATTAATTCATTCCTATATATATATATATATATATATATATATTCAACATTTTAGAGGGGAAGGGGAATAACTTAGGGTAGCTAAATAAGGTAAAATTCCACTATGCTTGTTTTTGATCCTCATTATGTAATGTCTTCAGTTGTCCCTTTTTCCTGACAACCGTACATTTCATCTTCTTACAGTTTGTCCTTTCTTCTTGATTTCCTTTACAGCTTTTTCTAATAGTTCTTTCTGTTATCCTTATGAACCTGCAGCAGCAACCCACTGCTGTCTGTGTAGCATGTCCTGTTTAAGTTATGTCCACCTGTAATGAATCCCAGTAGATCTTGTCTTGTCTTAGAAATTTCACACTGTACAGGTTAAATAAATCCAATAAGAAAACACGTATTTATCGTACTTCTCTTTTTATTTTTGTATATTCACTTGTTCTCTATTTACATGCAAGCTGTCTCTTCCCAATGCAGTTTACGGATTACTGAAAAACCTAAAAAAAGATTTGAAATGTTTATTGACAAAGGTGAAGGTTAAAACAAATGTTTGCCCTATGGAAATAAGAACATCTGTATATCACTGGTTGAATAGCGGGAAAGAGAAGCAAGGGAAAGCAATGCCTGACTAACATAGTAGTCTTAAGCAAGTGGATGACAGAACATGGCCTGAGAGAAGTAGCAAAAGACAAAACTTATTCAGACATACAAAATTTCTTTGAAAATATCATGATCGATATACATCCTGAAGAGACATGGCACATAAAAAGAAAGAAAAAGTAAAGTATACTGACAAACAATCATGCATATTCTATTATGAAGAAAAATATATACGGAAAAAACAAACAAAAATCCTTATATACAATTATGCTGTTTTAATATTAATATGTCAACATCGGACGTTTCGGTCTAATAAACCATCTTCAGGACATATTCACAAATTATAACATTATCAATACAACATGACAAAGACATCTTTGTCATGTTGTATTGATAATGTTATAATTTATCAGGAGTCTTGTGCCAGCCATACTGACAACAGGCAGAAAAGGTTCTCTAAATGAGAACAATTATATTTTGGAGGCATTAAAATTTACAAGCCATTTCCTGACCCAGTTAACCACTAATTGTAAGTCCTTTTTAAGAGCAGCTGCCAGATTTACTGAAGTTGAAATGCCAAGTTAGGATTGATTACATTACAGACCCTTCTTTGGATTTTGTCAAGAATCTTGAGATGTACAGCAGGAGCAGTAGACCAGCTATGGCAACAATATTCAATGCACGAATGAATGGTAGATTTGTACATATGCAAGATGGATTCTGACAAGAAAGATTTTGAAATAAACAACTGCCAAAATGTTTAAACCTATAGATTCAATTATAACAATTTCATTAATGCCATTTTAGAGTGCTTGCAGATCTCACAAACAAAGAAATGATTTCATTGTAAAGGGATTTTGATCTATGGTATTATTGATATGACAAAATAGACGACTATTAATTTCACAGCATAGTAAATCTTATTAATAATGCAAAGAATAATTACCAGTTGTTCCACAGTATTAACTGCAGATTATAGTAATTATCATGTCATATTCCTAAATTGATTGTGATATTTCTTTGTAGTATAGTGGCTGTGAAGGGTGCAAGATGACTCATCAGTGTCAATGAAATGACACGCAAACTATGAAATTTTTTCATTGACTTTTTAAAGACAAATAAAAGTAATTTATCTAGGATCATTTTTAAAACATGACTTTATTTTTAATTTAAAATGTTATTGAAAATTATATGCAATTCCCCTCAAATATTCAATTGAAGATTGTCATGAAAAGGAAGAAACAAAATTAGTTAGTGAGTTGGTGGTGATGAAATGTCCACTCTCCAGCTGTGAAGACTATCGTATTTTAAATTGTATTTTTTGTTGATATTGAGTGATTTTATTTTCACTCAATTTGATATAAATTCAGAATATTTCTTTTGCATAGTAGCCTTTTCTACCTTGTAATGGTGTGAAATGATAAAAAAAATCACACATATTTTATTTTTAAATTTTGTATTCTATAATTTAAAATTGTTAGCATTTTTAACAGACTTACTAAAAGAGTCTAACCTAATTAATTAATTTGATGAATTTTTTTTTAAGCATTTCACCCAAAGCAAGATGGAAGTACCACTAGCATGCAAGGGGTTATAGAGAGAGAGAGTAAAAGTAAAGAGGGGTGTTTGAGGAAAGGATATAGAGAAGGACAAGGATCAGGATCAAGGACTCAGAAGATGTTGATTGACATTGCATTTGAATATTTGAAGATTATATCTATCAGGGAAGCAAGTATGAGGAAGGGAGTTCCACTGTTGGGAAGTGCAAGAGTAGAAGAGGCAGTTACATTTAACTGTTTTGACAGTGGAAGGTGTGATTGAGATGCTAACCTAGTAGCATGATTTAATTTGCAGCTTGGGTTTCAGTGAAAGTAGCTCGTCAAAGCAGTTGCCATGAAAATATTTGTAGAAAAGACAGAGGGAAGCCATATCATGTCAGTGAGAAAGTGACTCCTTATTTCTAACTCATACATTAATATTAATTAACACTATTTTTTATAGTCTCACCAGATGTCTATGTTGAGGCAAAATCCTCTCCAAAATTGTGTTTGAACAAGTATCTATTTGGTTATACTCTCAGGGGAAGATCATAGACTTATGGAGGAGAAGCCATATTTGCTGAAGTCATGGCCTGGTGTTTATTTCTAGGGATTGGGTGATTGTAGGTTCTCTGAAATCTCCAACATCTTTCTCAGAATCTTGGCAGACTCCATTTCTATTCGTGAACTTGTCAGTGTTTCTATAGTTCTAATCTTGGCACTCAAACATTTGGCATAATTCCAGGTGTACCATTGATTATGAGAAGAGCTCTAAGATTCTTGTACCACAATTGTCTTGGGTCCCAGACAGGGTCCTGGATTATTAATATTACACACACACACACACACACACACACATACATATATATATATATATTTGGTTGGATGTTAGCTCTATCTCTGATATTGAGCGCTTTCTAATAAAAAAATATATAATATATAAATAATTATACATATATATATATTTATTTATATTTATATACACTTTTCACACACACACACACACACACACACACACACACACACACATATATATATATATATATATATATATATATATATATATATTAATTAATAATTAAGAAATAGACAACCTTAAGTTTCCATAGCTATAATTTATTTCCCAGAAAATGTTTTTCTAGTTATAGTCATGGAAACTTAAGGTTGTCTATTTCTTATTTAATTAATATTTGATCTGGTTTTACATTGAGCTCTCTGGATCACATCCTCTTTGGAATTATCCACATGGATTGCCAAACCCTTCATTACCTCCTTACTATATATATATATATATATATATATACACTCATCTATAAATATGCAACTCTTGAAGATGGTCTCAGATGAGAGTGAAAGTACTTGGGAAAATAAGTTATTTGAAAGAAAATTTTGGAATTTTTCTTAATCAATTTTCTACAGCCACAATAAAATTAATTCATGGTCTTGAAAGGATTAAAACTAAAATAAATAGTCATAATACATTTAAATTCTTTAACCAAACATGCTTGAATGAAAATATTCTGCCTAAATAAATATCATATATATATATTATATATATATATATATATAAAATATATATATATATATATATATATATATATATATATATAATATATATATATATATATATATATATATATATATATATTATATATATATATATATATGATATTTAATTTTTTTTACAGTAGATGTCTGGTAAAAAAGAGCTATTGTTGAACTAAGCTCTAAATTCCAATAGGAAATCGGATAATTAATATTTAATTTTCCACAAACACTGGGAGTTTTCAATTATATAACCAAATTACTTTTTAATCAGTAAAGACTCAATTTGTCTTCTTAATATTAATTGAAGTTAAATTGTTAACAGTCCTGAGTATGACGATAAACTACATCTGCATTCTGGGTAAGATGATAAATTACATCTGACAGCAAGGCCTCTGATCAAGAGCATGGAACCACCCCTTAATTACTTGTTTCCACGTCCACCAGTGACCAAAATAGTTTACCCTCTCAAAAGTGGTTAAAACACTAAACAAAGCCATAAAAATAGGTTTTTAAATCAAGTAAATTTTTTTTGAAAAATTTTACCAAATTCACATTTTTTTTTTAAAAATTACCAGTTTTAAAAAATGTAAAGACATTAAATTCTAAAAATTCATACACAGATGTCCTTTTTTGACACATAGCACAGTTGATAAAACAGGACTCAAAGATATTTGAGAAGATCAATACCTTCCAAAGGCAGTGGAGAACTGGAGAGGTGAATTAACAGGAGATAACTGATAACTGGCATCCATTAGACAATGGCTAATTTTTGAACTAGAACAGTCTACCCCAGTGAGTTGTTGAATAAAGGTTTCAAGTTTGACATTCCAACCACCTGAAGAAGGCTGGAGTATACAATGGCTAAAGTGATGTGGTAAATATGGCATCAAAGAGTCTGATTAATGTAAATAGTATACACAATATCTCATCTCAGAAATATAGACAGAGAATAAAAATCTTGTTGGCATTAAACAACCCATTGAGGTTGATATACCATAAAACAATCAAATTGTTAATAATGAATGAGTTGTGTAATATGAATAAAAGGAAATTCGGTAGGAAATAAAGGTCATGAAAATAGGATAAGGGAGAACAATGATTGATCATTGACTTCAAGAGGTCAAGATTGAAGGGTTTAAGCAATCAAATTAGCAATCTGCAAAGTGAGTAATAAAAATTTGGGAAAAGTGAAAAACCTTTTCTTACATTTGAAACATGGTAGAAATGATGGTGCTTTGATTCTGTGGAAGTAGTGTGGCTTGTAAAGGTCTGAACTGGAGGGACTAAAGAATGGAGCTCATCTAAACATCTGAAAATAAATATCAAAATTTTGCTCAAGTTAAAAGATTGTGATTGTTGGAAAGAGGTCGCAGTGTGGAAAATAAATCATTACCCACAAGACCATGCAAACAATTTTGAACTTGATCAAAAAACAGTTAAGTCCAATGACACCATAAAAATCAGGGATAAAGTAAAACTATCAAATGTTCTTGAAAATGACCTCCAATCAGTTGTCAATTGGGACAAGAAATGGCTTGCAAATTTTAAAACAAAACTGCTATCCTTTAATCATCATAGAGAACCATTTTTGCCATCTATGAGTATGACTGATGCTTACCTCTAGGAGAGCAACATTGCACCTTTTTGGTCTCATGCTTTCTATTGACATGAAGTGTAGTGATTATATTGAATCAGCCGTGGGGTCTGCTGGTAAGAAGGTTGGTTCATGATGTCATACCAGAAAATTTTTCATGTCAGAATTCATCTTTAATATTTATAAATCTACCATTCTTATGAGCAGTGAATATTGCTGCTATAACTGGTCTGGTGCTCCTGCTATAAACCTGAATATTCTTGACAAAATCCAAAGAACGGTCTCAGTCCTGACCTTGCATCTCGACTTCAGTAACTTTCTCACTATGATGTGACTTCTCTCTATCTTTGTCTCTATTTTCATTGAAATTGTTCTAATGACCTTTTCTCCTTGATACTTTGATTGAATGAATTTAAGAATGCTACTAGATTGGCAATTAGGTATCAATATTTTACTGTTGGAATAGATGTTTTATTCTGAAAGTTTTTTTTTCTTGCACTTTTCACCTTTGGAATGTTCTTTTGGTTTCTTGCCTCCTTGACATCTACAAGTGGGGTTCTAGGGTGAAAAATAATTTGTCACCCATGAAGATATTTTGGGACTATTGAATCTGAAGAATATAGAATGGGCAGCTTCTGTCCATATATGGCAAAAGTACTCCGTTTTTGGCTTGATCTGTCTCTTGTGATAGTTGGGGATATCAGGGGAATCATATACTTACTGGAGCACTGTAAAGAACTGACCATTTTTCCAGCATCTTTAGCAACATATGTATGTGTTTCACTTGAGATCTGGGTTAAGTTCCAATATATGCATAGGGCCTTTCTGAGGGACCATCTCTTCATCGTGATGGTGATAGTTCAGAGTCTGATCAGCAATAATGAAATGTAACTAGTTTTATTTTTGAGGCATTGAATGTAACCAGTTAATTTTTTACCTGTTGAGATGTTAAAGCTAGGTTGGGGGAGAGATCAGCCGCCAATCTCTGATCATCTAGCGCTGTTGGAATGATTCTCTGATAGGTGTCCTTGCAAAAGTCAAGGGCTGCTGATCTGCTCCCCAGATGCCAAGCGCAAGGTTTCAGATGTGGCCTCCTCTTGTCTGAGAAGCTTTGGTTTGACATTTTTCATGTTAGTCTCTGTAGCTTACACTTCTGTGCTGGCTTAATGAAATTTGCAAGTGGGTGTTGTACCATGATATGTGTCAGAAAGATTTTGTGCAAACGCAAGTTTAAAGAAAGCTTTCCTCCTTCATGTTCTAGTGAGATACCAACCTGGATTTCTTTCTCCTAAATGAGCCACTCTCCCAAGCTAAAGAGCTCCATCTCCCTAGTATTTTGCCACAAGGCAGCAGAGTTATGAAATCAGAGATTTCTTTCTCTTAAATGAATTTCCCTCCCAAGCTAAAGAGCTCCACCTCCGCAATATTTTACCACATGGCAACAGAGGTTTGAAATCTGAGATTTCTTTCTCTTAAATGAACCATGCTCCCGAGCTAAAGAGCTCCATCTCCCACCCTATTTAGAATTAAATACAGCTTTATGTTTAGAATTTAGTTTGATTCTTTAAGACATTTTACGTGTGGTTCTACTGTAAAGCAATTTATTTTTTATTTGTGTTTATCCGTTTTTTTCTTCCAGTCTTCAACTGAATTTTAAAAAATTAGATCATTAAGATGTTAACTGAAAGGTCAGACAATCAACATTTTATCTTGTGGTAATCTTAGCGCTTGCTTGGGGACAAAAAAAATATTTGAAGTGATTATCTACCCTGAAATAAAGATGTCTTTTGACTGCCATTTTTTTTCTTCTTTAAAATTAGATTATAAATTTGATAATGATTGTTTTAATTTTTTAGCTAATTATTAACTCATTTTTTTAAAAATTATTTTAAACATTAAAAAGTGATGAAGAATGGTATCAGTCAGGTGAAACCTAATTTGGGTAAAAATGTCTGAAAAACGCTAATGTCTATTTTTCATAATTCTTTTTCAAAGAAGGATTTTTTTTTCATTGTTTTCTGAGAAATTAATGAATAATAATTTTATTTTTTATTCTCATTATGCTTTCATTCCCACTTGGCTTAATTTTCCTTCATTTTCTTTTTAATTTTCCCCTTTATCCTCTTACCTTTTCAAATGTCTTCATTTCTTCTTTAAAATGGGCCAAGAAATTGGACACAAGCTAAACCTTTACCAAACATATCCTGCTCCAAATCTAAAACATTAACCTGAAAACTCAAGTCATGTACCACAATATGTGTCAGAAAGATTTTGTGCAAAAGCTGGTTTAAAGAAAGCTTTCCTCCTTCATATTCTGGCGAGATACCAACCTGGATTTCTTTTTCCTAAATGAGCCACTCACCCAAGCTGAAGAGCTTCACAAGGCAGCAGAGTTATGAAATCCGATATTTCTTTCTCTTAAATGAATTGCCCTCCCAAGCTAAAGAGCTCCATCTCCCCAGTATTTTATCCCCAGTATTTATCCCCTCATCAGATTGAAACTTTCATATGGATGTCATGCATGGCACCAAACCCATGCAAAAATATATAAGCTATCACTTGTATACAACCACTTTCCTCATTTCTTCTTTAAAATGGTCCAAGAAATTGGAACCTAACCTTTACCAAACATAATCTGCTTTCCATCCTGAAGCCAATGTAGTGATGATGTGGTAGGGGCTATGCTGATGACATAGGTATTCATAGTTGTGATAAGGGTAATCATGAATCGAAAAACAACAATATCTACAAAGTCTTCCAAGAATTGAACTCAAGATATATTACTCCAATACAGAAACTATGATCTGGAAGTGGAATGAAAGCAGTGATGGCATGTACCCTGAATCTGTTGTAAAGATTCAGGGTGTGGAATTAGTAAATACCAAACACTTTAAATACCTCAGTGTTTGGATTGGTTATAAAAAAATTAATATCAGACAAAAGAAAATTGAACATAGAATAGACTGCACTAGAGGTATCTTGCCCCAATCTATAAATTGCTCCAAATCTAAAACATTAAACTGAAAACTCAAGTTATGTTCTTAAATAGCCTCATCAGATTGAGCCTTTCACATGGATGTCATACATGACACGAAACCCATGCAAAAATATGTAAACTATCACTTATATACAACCACTTTCTAAGAGAAATAGTTAACTATGGCTTTGAGTGAGTGGAACCTATGGGTCTTTGTGAAGAGCACACATCTTTTAACCTTGTGGACTGGTGCTTTAGAATCATAAACAAAGAACTGTACCAGAAAACAGAAATCATATAACTTAAGGACTTTTAACACAAGTGCCGACTAAAATGGTTATCGCATGTAACTTGAAGAGAAAATAATAATATAATTAAAATGTTGCACACTACTTCAATATTAGAATATCTTAGCTGGATAAAAATCATTGATTGAAGTTGTTGTAGCATACCCGTAGGCAATAATGGGTATGTCTCTATTCATATAAATACAGTAGTAAATACTGTACGTTGGTCTGCAGTTGGAGATTCATTGTGGAATTCACCTGCTTCACTTATAGCAGTTGACTACTTCTTCTACGGGCAGATGGCAAATCTTATATGTGTTGTTCTTGTCCTAAGTATTATTGTTTATTACCAACCTTCATGTGACTATTCTATTCAGTAACTTTCCCTAGGTTACAGCAATATATAAATATATTTCATTTTTGGTGAAAACTCAAAAGGTGCTAAAATTAGATAGATATGAACAAACTGAGATAGATAGATAATTATGAACAGAATCAGATAGAGATATAGATTGACATGAACAAATGGAGATAGAGAGATATAAACAGAGGATAGATAGATATATAGGTAAATAGATAGATAGATACGAACAGTGTATAGATAGATAGATACAAACAGAGGATAGATAGATAGATATGAACAGTGTATAGACAGATAGATACAAACAGAGGATAGATAGATAGATAGATAGATAGAAACAGAGTATAATGTTGTAGCATAAATACAGACAATAATGGGTATGTCCCCATTCATTTAAATACAGTGATAAATACTGTTGGTCTGCAGTTGGAGATTCATTGTGGAATTCACTTGACTCATTTCTAGCAGTTGACTACTACATCTACACGTCACTGGCAAATCTTATATTTGTTGTTCTTGTCCTAAGTATTATCATTCATTACCAACCTTTGTGTGATTATTCAATTCAGTAACCTTGCCTAGGTTACAACAGCAATTTATCTCTGAAATTCTTCAAAAAACCATCAAAATACAAGAATCTTGAAGTGAAAATCTAAAAAAAAAATGTGGTACCTGAAGACATCAATAACTCCAGTTGTGGTTGGAGCCCTCAGATTGTCTAGAAGATTTTCAGATACTCTTTGAAGAGATCCCAGGTAGCCAAGTCCTTCAAGAAAACCAATGTACTCACAAGTACAACCTTTGCTAAGAGCTTTATCCATGTAAATGTGTGTTATCTTAGGTGGTCTTCTTTTTAACATACAATACTCAATGAAAAATATCATGGTGCCCTTTCTGACCTTCGGTCTCAGGTGATAACCCAGAAGGAAATGAGACTGCAACAAAAATCAAAGTAAAAAATAATAATTATGATAAGAATAATAATAATGTTTAGAATTGTATTTCGATTCCTGGGTATGACAATAAACTACATCCAGCAGCAAGTCCTTTGATCGGGAGATTGGAGGTTTGAGGAATGTGGAACCACCACTTAATTGCTCCTGTCCACAGACCCACCTGGACTTGCGGTGGTAGCACCCATTAGGGTCCAGGTTAAGGGCAAATGGTGATAGTTTTTGAAATACGAAAAGTTGTTCTTGTCCTAATGCTATATACTGTGCTAATAGAAGTATATACTTGAAAAACAAGGTGGATAAAATAAGTAAAGGTTTATTATAAAAAACCAATGCAATAAGAATAAAGGTAACAGTTATGCACAAAGTCATCGCATGTAAATCCAGTATGGAGTGCTACTATTGGAAGGTCAGTAGTTCTCATGTAAGTCTGAGTCATACTCAACAAATCCCAGCTAGTCTCTGTAGTCCTTTGACTTACAGATACTTATAGGTAGTTACTACCTATAGTGTAGTCTCTCATGGGAGTGACAGGTTATTCCTTTACATCACCTAAATCATTACCAACCTTTGTGTGATTATTCTATTCAGTAACCTTCCCTAGGTTACAACAGAAGTAATCCAAAAAGTGACTTTTTTAAGCATTTAGTAAGTAAGCAAGGCAGGAGTGCCACTAGCATGCTGGGGGTTACAAAGAGTGAAAGTGAGAGAAAAGAGTGGGTGTAGGGGGGATTGAGAAAAGAAAAAAAAGGACAAGGTTCATGGCAATAGAAGATGGTGATTGACGCTGCATTAAATTTTTTAAGATTGTAGTTATCAAAGAAGCAAGTGAGAGGAAGGGAGTTCCAATGTTGGGAAGTACGAGGAAGAGAAACTGTTGGAGTAGAAGCGGTGGTTACATTTAACTATTTCAACAGTAAATGGGTGGGACCTAGATGCCAATCTAGTAGAACACTTAAATTCATGTTATCAGGGCACCAGGGAATAAAGCTCATCGGAGCAGTAGCCATGAAAATATTTGTAGAAAAGACAGAGGGAAGCCAGTCTGTGAGAAATTGTCTGAAGTCAAGAAGCTAATTCAGGAATGATTACATTATAGATCCCTCTTTGAATTTTGTCGAGAACCTCAAAATGAATGGCTGTGGCAAAAGACCTTGACCCAAACAGTTGTGAGTTCAATACCTGACTACAGCAGAGGGAACAAA